>VZTF01005583.1:381367-656876 GCA_013397755.1 Cnemophilus loriae
CATGGCCCCGCCGCGCCCGCCCGCCCGTGCCCTCAGGAGCCGCGGGTCAGTGACGAGCGGCAATGTCAGGGCCGCGGAGGGACCCGCCAGGATCGTCGAGTCCGACTGCTGGCCCTGCACAGCACCGTCCCCAAGAGCCACATCTTGTGCCCGGGAGCGTTGTCCAAACGCTTCCGGAGCTCTGTCAGGCTGGTGCTGTGAGCGCTGCCCTGGGGAGCTGTTCCGGTGCCCAACCACCCTTGGGAGGAAAAACCTTTTTCTAGTATCCAANCCGCCGGGAGCGCAGGGCGAAGAGGGGCGGCCGAGGGGCTCAAGGGCTGGGCTGGGAGCCGAGGCGCATCCCCCGGCGGCGCTGCCGGGCGGGGCGGCGGGACCTGCTGCCGAGCGCCGCTGTCGCTGTCCCGGCCGGGGCCGCTCCCCCCGCCCGAGCCCTGCTCCTCGCGTCCCGGCCCGCCGGAAGTGACGCGCCTTTGTAAGCCCTCCCCGGAAGTTTTCAAAGGTTGTCTTCCGATCCAAANCTGCAGAGCCGCGTCGCCCATTGTCTGTGCCGGGCGTCAGGAGCGCCCCCACCAAGGCCACGCCCCCAAAGAGGCCACGCCCCCAACGAGGCCCCGCCCCCTCCATGGCCCCGCCGCGCCCGCCCGCCCGTGCCCTCAGGAGCCGCGGGTCAGTGACGAGCGGCAATGTCAGGGCCGCGGAGGGACCCGCCAGGATCGTCGAGTCCGACTGCTGGCCCTGCACAGCACCGTCCCCAAGAGCCACACCGTGTGCCCGGGAGCGTTGTCCAAACGCTTCCGGAGCTCTGTCAGGCTGGTGCTGTGAGCGCTGCCCTGGGGAGCTGTTCCGGTGCCCAACCACCCTTGGGAGGAAAAACCTTTTTCTAGTATCCAACCTAAACCTGCCTTGACTCAGCTTCATCCCCTCCGGACCCGTCACTGGTCACCAGTACTTTTACCTATCCATTGCAACACAATCTTCCAAAGTAAATGTTTTAGCAAACGCCACATTTCACTTTATTCTTACTGGTTATTCAAACCTCGGTGCCTGTGTTCTATTTCAGCCTCAGAAAAAGCTAATTTCCTCCTCCCGTTACCAGAAGGCTTTACAAGATCTGCTGTATGCAGATCAAAACATTTATCTGCATCACTTCCCTGCCAGACTAACAAGGTGTCACCCACATTTTACACGTGGGAAACACATCTCCAACGCAAATAGCTAATTTTGACAGAAGTTACAGGTAAGACCTAAGTGATCTTATAAAATACTGAGCAAATTGAGGTTACCGTGTTGCTAAGTATTCTTGCATTTTTTAGGGGGTTTCTGACATGGATGCTTGATACTTTTATGTAAGATTATATAAGCATGTGGGATGCAGATGTTTCCTTACTAGTATCTAGAAATTATATACTTCTACAAACTCCTTCCAGGTTTTTTTTTCTTTTATTATTTGCTTGTGTCTCTCTTCTGATGAGCTGTACCAGATTCTTTTAAGGAAATACACGGGTCTTGTATTCCCAACAACAGAATCACCACGTACTCAATTTCTAAGATAAGCAATGATTTAGCCAAGAATACTAGAAGGCAAAAGCTCCATGCTCAAAAGCTTTGTTTTGAAAATCAGTATTTTGCTAGTTTCCCTGTAGGCTCTTCAAGGTTGTTTTGGGTTTATGTTAATATGTTTAGGCTAGTGGAGGTCTCTGGAAGGCAGTGCTGGGAATGTTGTAGGTTTTCTCAACAGCAAAAACCTAAATATCTCAGGTAACCCGAGGGGGCATTTTTCTCATCAGTTCTGCGAGAGATCCTTTCTGAAAGAGAATTTTAAACTTTTCTCTATTACTTGCTCTGTTTTTGGTGCTGTTTTTCTTTAAAACACCTGTCCATGTGTACCCCATGTCAGTCTTTATTCTTCTTGGCTATCTGGATGTATTTATCATTTCCCCGAGAGAAGAATTCAGTGTGTTCAGCTGCTTTATGAGCAGTGGGGAGAGCACCCGGCCTAACCACGAGAAACCATAAATATCCTGAGCTGGAAGGGACCAACCAACAAAGGTCATCAGGGCCAGTCCTTAACAGCAGCCTTTCTTCTGCACTTCACCAAGAGAAATTACCTACCCTGCTCTTTCCTCTGTTTCATGAGAAAATTGATTTGAAGAAGAATCAAAGAATCACAGAATGTTCTGAGTTGGAAGGGACCCACGAGGATCACCAAGTCCAGCTGCTGGCCCTGCCCAGGACAGCCCAGGGGTCACACCGTGTGCCCGGGAGCGTTGTCCGAACAGTTCCCGAGCTCTGTCAGGCTGGTGCTGTGAGCGCTGCCCTGGGGAGCTGTTCCGGTGCCCAACCACCCTCGGGGGGAAAAACCTTTTCCTGACACCCAACCTAAACCTCCCCTGGCACAGCTTCAGGCCATTCACTCGGGTCCTGTCACTGGTCACGGAGAGCAGAGATCAGTGCCTGCCCTCCTCTTCCCCTCACAAGGAAGCTGCAAATTGTGATGAGGAAGAACTTCATGGCTTCTTAAATAAGCCTTTTTTTTTTTTTTTTAATCATACAGGAAGTCCATTTCTTTAAACAAAGTGTTGAGGAGAAGAGAACCCTGTCTTATTACTGAGCCAATTGGTTTTTCTCCAGCATGCTTAATAAATTAGGAAATCGTTTGGTGCATAAATGGCAACCCTACTACTAGGAATACACCAGGGAGATGAGGAGGCTAAAAGGCATCGGGATGATCTAAAGAACACATTCAATTCAGCCAGAATTTGAGCCAGTAACTTCTTGTGGCTGCTTCCGAATGCCAGGTCATTTTCAAAGAAAAACGGGCGTTTTGCATGGTGTGTTTTGCTGGTATGGTTAAAGGTTGCTTTTACTTTGCCCGCAGCCCGGATCGCTGCCCTCACACAAACAGGGTCAATAAGCGCAGCCAGGCCCCACGCTCCACCCTGTGCCCCGGCCACGACCGCGCACGCGCCACGGCGCCTCCGGCCGCCCCGGGACTACAACTCCCAGACTCGCCGGCGCGGAACAGCTGCCGCCCGTGTCGCGAGCGCTGATTGGCGCAGGCAGTCACCTCCGCATGAAAGCCTGTCTGTGATTGGAGGAGGCGGCGGGGGCGGGGCGTCGCGCCGTTTAAGCCGCGGCGGGCCGGGCGCGGCGGTTGTTTGGCCGTTGGGGCCGTGAGGAAGCGGCGGCGGGACCCCCATCCCGGGACCTCTATCCCGGGGCTTTTCCAGCGGGGCTCCCGCCGGGCACCCCCCTCCGCCAGCCTCCCGGGGTGCCCGAAGCCGCGCTCCCCCTCCCGCGCAGAGCCCGGCGCTCCGCAGGGGCGCGATGAGCGCGGCGGACCGCGCTGCGGGGACCCCGCGCTGCACGAGGTAGTGAGTGCGGGGGCTGCTCCTGCCGGCACACCGCGGCTCCCGGGGCCCTTTCCTTACCGCCTGCTAGACTGGTTTGCCGTAGGGCACCTTTTGGCCTTCTCCTGTGCCTGCTGTGCGTCCGTGTTCTTCTGTCTTTCCGTTTCTGCCGCTCTTTAGTTCAGCAGTAAAGCGCTCACCTTGTGCCCGGTTCACCGCTTTCCTTCTAGTGTTATTTCTCTAAGTGGATTGTTTAAGGCGTTTCTGGTCCTGCAGCAAGTTCCTGCATGAAATACACTTTTGTGTATTTAATGCTTTCCTACAGTGCCCAGAGTTTTCATGGATGTGCGCTGGGGTTCTGATCCAAGCGGCTTTGGTGAGTGGCTCCATAAAGGTCACCATTGCCTCAGTGTCACCTACCAAATCACTTTTATCATCAAAATTCCTAATTCTCCAGGACCAGATTCTGAACTGTGTTTTCACTAAGCAGCTCTTTAGTCAAGAGGCTTCTTAGCTTCTGTTATTTGTAGTATCATTTACCAAAAAAAGTTTGTCATATCAATACAAATAATGAAAAGAACACTTTCTAAGGTTTTGTTTTTAACTCTGCAGTTCTATTTGCTAATTTGGTGCTTGTTTGAGCAGATTAGATGTTTGAATGCACTAAATATTGTTTTGAGGAAAAATACAGTATGTAGTTATACATATCCTTGATTTGATTTGCATAACGTTGGCTTTCTTTCCGTGTAGCACTTCAACATAAGATTAAAGAACTTGGCAGCTTCTATTTCAGTGTCGAGGGTGGACGAGCTATGTGGATAAGAACATCAAGTACACCAGAAAGGAAAGCACACAGATTCCTAGACCTACACCTTAAATTATAATGGCTGGTGCATCAGCTAGCCTGAATTATCATCTTTATTCGATGGCCTGTCTTTAGAAAGTGTTTTTCTCTCTGGGTATCAGATAGTGACTGTCACAGATTGTTTTCCTATTTCTTTCACAGCGGCTACTGCTTCTAATTGAACAACAATGGACTTTTTATCCCCTGAGTTCTGTCCTTCTATTCTTTTTCTCCTCTTTTCATAGTCATCCTCCCTGAATAATGTACAAGGCTCTGCTTCCATAACATTTATTTTTATTTTTCCCATCAGTTGGGCCTTCCTCCACAGAACAATACACCTGCAAGCTGTTCTTTATTGAAGTTTGTGGTTCTCCTAAATGCTGTGATCTCCTGTTAATACCCAGAGAACAGTGAAGCTAATCTGTGTTTTAAACTGAATCTGTGTAAAAATTTAAAATATTTTTAGCTACTTTAGAAAGTGTTTTAATTTTCTTGTCTGAAGAGACTGTTTCTGTCCAGGCTGCCAACCCCCCGTGCCTCCTCCAGATCTGCTGAGTCCCGGTCTCCAAGCCAGGAGGACTTTTCTCCTCTCCCATCAATCAGTGAGCGCTTGGCCCATCTCAACCCCTCCCATGAGCTGCTGGAGTATTACCGCAAGAAGATTGCTGACTTCGATGAGGAACACGAGGAGCTGGTAAAAAGGCTGGAGAAATACAAGCAAACATATGATGAGCAGGTTAGGAAATGAGTTTTTGAACTATGATGGACTACATTCACAAGCGTAGTATTTTTGTTCAGTTGAAAACTCAGCACAGAAGTCTTGGGATTTACCAGTGACATGTAGAGCTAGGAAGAAATAAGTAGATTTTGGGGGTTGATCTTAAAATCTAGCTGTCTGTCCTCTGTAAAATCAAAAGGAAACATGCCTGTGGGATATTCTTCTAAAGTTGTTACAGCTTGATTATATCTTCACAGGGGGAATTTTGCTTCTTTTTTTTTATATTAAGGCCTGAGTTTAGATGCTCATTTTCCATGTTGTCCAGCTTCTTTCTCTTTCTTCTTGTAGTGAAGGAGAGTACTTTTGTCCAAATTTAATAGGCTTTGACTTATGGATGTAATTTGTATTTACTGCAGTGGAATTCATAAGCTTGACCATAAGCTGTTAAGCAGAAACCTAAAAATTTGGCTTTTAAGAGGAAGAAGTCTTACAGAATATCTGTAAGATATGCGGTGCTCTGATATGGGCTATAGCATATATCTGCCTAGCAGTCATCTCTGTAATTGTGGATGGTCTTTTGGGAATAAAACAGTCACTCCTGAGGTGATGGAGGTGCCTCTTCAAGCACTGGCCATGCTTGAAGCAGCCTGAAAGTCCTTGGGGAAATATGTACTGTACATCTTACTGTCATGGGGGAAAAAGAGGGGCATGTTCCAAAATAATGGTTTTTTTTCATATAGGAATGGTTTTCTGAAAAGTTTGGTAGTTTCCTACACCAGGTGGAAAAAATGAAACATAGTAGCTATCTGGATTTTTCACTGCTAAACTATACAGATATTCTAATGTTTATTCTTCAGTGATTTATTTCAAAAGTAAATGCTGTTACAGAGGCTTTGCTAGGTTTTTGTTGATGTCAGACTCCCCATACCTGCTCTGACCACCAGTGTGGAAGTGCAGCCTCTGGAAACTGGGGACCCAAGCTGAAGCCTTATTTCACTGTTGTGTAGTGACAGTGATTCTCAGGGCTCTGAACTCCCAGCTGAAACATTTTAAAATAATTTTTTCCAATACTGCCCTCATCTGGTCAACTGTTATAGGAGAATAAAATAATTCTTGAGCTGGCTTTTCTATGCCAGTTCCAGACTCAGAGCACAAGCAGTGTGAAGTTTGTAAGTGTTGTCCAATGCTCCGTTTCATTCCGAGTACCTTACTCTCTCGCTCAGCACCAGTTGCAGTGGGAAGTCCGTCACTTGGAGGAGGAGATTGCGGAGCTGCAGAAGGCTTTGAGTGATATGCAGGTGTACCTCTTCCAGGAGAAGGAGCAAGTCCTCCGTCTGTACTCGGAGAACGACCGGCTGAAACTCAGGTGGGCTGTCCTGCATGGGGGGCTGAGTTGCTGGCAGCAGCAATTCGTGCACTATGTTCTCAGCCACACCTGGAATCTTCAGAGCAGCAATTATCCCTCACTTCCAAGGGCGGGCTCCTATGAAATTGTACCAGTGTTGGAGGTGCAGTGCAATCTGTTGGGCTGCTAAATATGTTCCTACTTATTATTCCACATATTCTGGTAGTAGAAGGAAGAGCAGAAGCTGAACGTTGGTTCAGATTTGATTTGTGTGTTACCAGTTTGAATATGACGTTTTGATTGAAGCTGTCGCTGGTGGTTTGACCTTGGCTGAATGCCAGGTGCCCACCAAGACTCTTTATCACTCACCTCCTCTGCTGGACAGGGGAGAGAAAATACAAGAAAAGACTCGTGAGTCAAGGTAAGGACAGAGAGATCATTCACCAGTTACCATCACAGGCAAAACAGACTTGACTGGGGGAAATTATTAACAATTAAATGACCAGAGGGCTGGAACCTCTCTCTTACAAAGACAGGCTGAGAGAGTAGAGGCTGTTCAGCCTCAAGAAGAGAAGGCTCCAAGGAGCCCCTATAGCAGCCTTCTAGCACTTAGAGAGCCTACAAGAGAGCTGGAGAGGGACTGCTACAGGAGCATGTCGTGGTAGGAGGAGGGGGGATGGCTTTAACTGAAAGAGGGCAGATTTAGATCAGTTGTTGGCAGGAAATTCTTCACTATGAGGATGGTGAGGCACTGGAACAGGTTGCCCAGAGAAGCTGTGGATGCCCCATCCCTGGAAGTGTTCAAGGCCTGGTTGGATGGGTGTCTGAGAAACCTGGTCTAGTGGAAGGTTCCCTGCCTGTGGCAAGGGGTATAAACTAGATGATCTCTAAGGTCACTTCCAACCCAAATCATTCTATGAAATCAGAGTAGGATAATGAGAAATAAACCCAGATCTTAAAATACTTTCTCCCACCTCAACTTCACTCATGAATTTTGTTCCTCTTCTTCCTCCTGAGGAGCACAGGGGGACAGGGAATGGGGGTTGTGGGCATTTCATTAGATATTGTCTCTGCTTCTTCTTCCTCCTCACTCTCTCTCCCTGCTGCAATATGAAGGTTTCTGTTAAAGATTTAAGAACTTAAGTCAAAACATGTGTTGGTGTGCTTTGGCACTTTTCAGGAGTGTGATAAAAAGTCTGACACAGCCCTTAATGTAGTTTGCTTTAAAAACAATGGACACTTACAATCTGAAAGAATTGTAGGTAGTTCATAACTCTTAATGCAAATTCTTTCCACCATGTGCTATTGTGTCAGCCTACATAATATTGTCATACTTGAAAAGAGAAATGCTCTCCAATCCCAGCAGAATTGGTGGTGTTCTTGTATTGGCAACATCAGGAATATCTTTGGGAGCTTGTTTTTAAAGCAGTATTCTCAGGAACTGCAACAGGTTGGAAAACTTGCAAGCATCAACAGGTAAACTAAAAGGACAGTGTGTCACAATGTCATGATGTATTTAAAAAAAAATCTGCTGACTACTTCCTTTGTATTCCAGGGAACTGGAAGACAGAAAAAAAATCCAGCAACTCCTGGCTATACTGGGAACAGAGGAAGGAGATGTTACATATTTTCATAAGGAGCCTCCACATAAGGCAAGTTCCATTCTTCTGTAGATCTCCTCTTTGGATTGTAACATAGGTAGCTGTATCCTAGAGTCTGACCACAGAGCAGATCTGTCCCACAAGTCAAAGGCTGCTACATGAGCCCAAAGCAGGAGGGATCTGTAGCAACATCGGGTTTTAGTATAAATGCTGAAAGGTAAGTAAGAACAAGCACACTGAAAGTAGGTCCTCTTAGCAACAGCCTCCTTCTACCTTCAAAACAGACCTCCAGGTCAGCCTCTAAAATGTCAGATAGGAGTCTGAAGTCATCTGGCAAATGGTTGTCAAGAAGATGGCAAGAATACCACAAAAAAGAAAAAAAAAGTGCAGAAAATGACCAGGCACAATATTTGAAGATCAGCTATCTCAGAATGCCTGTCTCTTAGAGATTCAGTAAAGAAGAATATGTCAAGGTTGCTGCTGCAGTTTCCTAGGTGGAAGACTGCTGCAGAACCATCTCCTCTAGACAACATTGTGTTGCATATTTCAGGGATGATGTTGAGTTGTTTACATGGCAGTGCATATGATGTGCAGTGTAGCTGAACCTACTCAAGAAAGTCATGAGTGATTTGGCTATACAGAGACTATGATGGGAATGTAGGATTTATTTTGGAATAAGGTGCAGAAAAAGGCTGAAATGTGCTGCATTGTTTGTGGTTGCTCTGCATTGCCCAAGCACTTCAAAAATCATGCAGAAGCTTTAAAATTCCTGGTTTAGGGTAGCTCTAAAATTAGGCCTATTATGTAATATCAACCTAAAGATAAGCAATGGGGTTATAACCTGCTCTTTCATGGCCTCCTTTTTTTAGGTGGGTTTCAGTTCAACAGTTGAGTTCCAATATTTTTATCACTTAGTTTTTATCTCAGACTTGTTCAATATCTTGGATGAATGTGCTGATAAATGAAGCTTCATGTTTCTCTGCCTTGCTGAGACAAGAAGGAGTATAAAAGAAGGAAATAACGCCATCTTCACCTTCTTCTGCTCTCTGGCTCCAAAATGCTCTTTTTCCTGCTGAGAGTGCTGATTTTCATCCTAATGAAGCCATCAAAGGCAGAATTACTTTCCACTTTTTCTAGTGAAAAAAATAGAGGCAGTAATGGCAAAACTCAGCCATGATGAAACTTTTCAACATGGGCATTATACTTGTGAATATCTTCCTTGTCTTGTGGTAGAAGTAAGGAAATGCTGTTCTTTTGCATATCTTGTTTTAACTTCTTAAGATTTATTCTTGACCATTGCACCTTTGGAGAAGTTAGATGCTCAGTGCAGATGCTTGTTTCTGTAGGTTACTGTTCTGCAAAGGCCAGCAGAGACCCAGGAACAAGATGATGCTTCTAGCACAGGTACCACACCAAGCTGAGTAAAAGCAGCTCAGCTCTTTCTTTTTTTGTGTGTCTGTCTCCTGTATGCCAAAATAGTTCCTGTCTGTGAATACTTTGGTAAATCTCCATTAAGTTCCCTAAATGTGTCCATACATATCCATGCAGTACTCTTGGCTTCCCTTCAACATCTTTTAAAATCACCTTAGCTTGCTCTTGTGTCCCTGATGTGCTCGGCTAAGGAAGAGGCTGTATGACCATCACAGGGCTGTTCTGGAACTGTGCAGGTACCCGCTGGCCAGGCACCTTTGCCACAGCCATTGCAAGCTGCGAGGTTCTGCTTGCCTTTAGTGGAGACAGCAGTGTGGGTCCATATGCCTGCATACTAATTTTCTCTTTTGAAATAATTGCCTCATCAAATTGACTGAAATTAGCCAACAAGCTCAAAACTCATTCAAGCCTTGATGTTTGTGCAGCTGTGACATCTGCCTGTTCATCATTTATTTTAAGAAAATGTGTCAAGTTTTCTTTCTATATATGCCAACAAAATTAGGAGGGCGCCTAAATACCACAATGTGATAGAGGGGATAAAGGTACGTGATCACCTAAGTTCTAGAATTTTCCTTTCAGCTAAGCCTCCTAGACGTCCTTGTGACTGTAGCAGTGGCAGCCTTTTTGCTGTTCCTGTAGGCCCACCAGAACACACAATATGTTGTGCTTGGAAAGGTACTGCAAGTACATTGGAAAACCCTTTCCTTCTTTTGTTCAATTTCTTCAATAGGTACGGAGAAGAGCACTTCAAAACCAACAGCAAAAGCAGAGAAACCAGAAAGTCCTGAGAGATATCGAAAAGATGATGAAACACTTCTACTACAGGTAAAAACATTTGCTAAGTGATGGACATAATTGCTGGCTTGCAGAAAATGATGATAAAAAATATGCTGTCTGCTTAGATAAGGTGCAGATGTACCAGCTTTATAAATCCCTGCATCTTACTGTGGAGTCACACTTTGTCAGTTTACTTAGCTGTTTCTTTGCTGTGAATGTAAATTTAAGAACGGATTCTGGAAGCTTTGTGTAAGCAGATGTTCCAGTAATGTCAACTGAAATATGTTGTCCTTAAGTATAGAATGTGTAATTGATGTTATCTCCCATAATTTGATAGCAGATATGGATTTACATTAAACCCACTGAAGATGTGCAGGGTTGGGTGTTTTGTGGAAGTTCGACAAAAGCAGTGTGTTTGAGACAGTATAAGGCAGCCCCCATAAGATGCACTGATACAATGAATGTTCCCTTTTCTAGATTTCCATAAAAGTTTAGATATAGGTAGCTTGACAGAATGAAAGATAAAATGTGCACAATCATGAACTGGGGAAGATGCCAGAAGCTATACGTAAAGTATGAGGAAGGATGAATCAAGAAAAGCAAATAATAGACAAACTTGTACAGAAGATATTGATGGTGGTGGTAGTTGTTTTTATTATTATTAATATTATTTGTTCAAGCAAATTATCAGAAGTGTGTCTGCATATTCCACAGGATTTGTTAGATGTGCGCAATTTAAATCTTAACAATATCTTCAATCTAATGTTGCTCCTTATGGTATGCCTCTCTTGACTATAGCATGGGGTTTTTAAAATTGTTTTAGTTGTTTGAAATACTTAGCATTAAAACAAAAACAAAAGATTAAGAAATTGAAACTGCCAAAGGTGTTATCAGGTACAGTTTTTGATCTGAGTCTTGGCATTTAAGAGACTTGCAAGGACAGGAGCAGAGCTGGTGTGAGGTCTTGTTCAGTAATGTCTTTGTTTGCTTATTCAGGTGAAGGCCCTGCAAGCTCAGATAGAGGAACAGACACGATTAGCCAAGGAACAGGTTGAGGCACTACTCGAGGACAGGCGGATTCAGATGGAGGAAGCTGAGGTCCGGCATCGGAGGGACCAGGACAAGATAAAAACTATAACAGAAAAGTGAGTGTGAGAGGATGACCATGATGTAGTCATGAGATGAGAAGAGAGGGAGCGATAGAAATGTTATGACTTTGTGTGTCGCTTTCTGCAGCAAGCAGAAAAGCAAATTATGCAGCCATCTGGTAGTGTGTGTGGAAGATGAGTGGAATAATCTGCATATTAAAAATCCTCTTTCACACTGGAAGAACAGCACTTCTTTCATTAGAGGAGAAGAGTTAAACTCATATTTAGATCACCTATCTTCTCCTGTGCTTCTTCCAACTTGCAGTGATGACTGATGAAATTAAGGCAGGCACTAGGAAAGAAGGTAACTCCACTGGGATCCCTTTTTGCAGGCTTCACAAGACCCAAAATCTCTTATATGAGAGTACCCGGGACTTTCTCCGGCTCAAGTTTGATGCCAGAGCCAATGAGAAAGCATGGATGGCAGAGAGAGACAGTCTTTTGAGGAAACTTGGCAGAGATCTGGATCATCTGGTTTTCAGCACAGAGTCAGGAAAAAAGAAGCAGAGAGAGCTGAAGAAGGTGCTTCAAGCAAATGATGGAGCTTCAAAAGTCCACAACAGAGAAATAAAGGTAATTTTTTTGTCTTTGGTGGAGACTCTAACAGTCTTTGACTAGAAAATTGCAAACACCTTGGCTTTGGAACAATAGACAGTCACTAGCAGGAGTTTCAAAGCTGTACTGGATTGCTTTAAGTTACATTGTTGTTGGCACTGATCTAAATAAAAAACCTCTCCTGCTTCAAAATCAGCAGGAGACCACTTTCAAATTTCAGATGAAGTGTATAGTTAGGATTTATGGTAGCATGTCACTGTCAGTTTCTTTCATGCCCAGGAAAAATCCCTAATTCTGTAAGCCATGTGATAAGTGGGGCCAACAGCTTTTGACCTGCTGATTGCACATGGCTCTCTGTTCCTGTAAGTGCACTGAGCTAATGGTCTTAGAATGCTGTGTCTGGATCTTCCTTGCTGCTGTCAGGGGAGAATGAGCCCTTCCAACTGATGTCTTCCAGCTCTTAGTAGTCTGAATTTTTCTTCCTCTTCCACTATACGTCCAGTGAGAAGTTGGGAGGTCAGAATAAGGAATTGGAAAGTAAACAGGCAATAGGGAATTGTTTTAATCTACCACTGAATGCAGATGCCTCTGAAATGCAGTACTGGGCAAGCAGCTATGAAAGGGGAGTTACAGCATTAGTTGAATGTTATTTTTAATGATGAGCAGTCATACAAAACTGGTAACTTAATTCAAGGGTTTTGGTAATGGGACTGATGTTACAATATTGTCCTCACATACTTACTAGCTCTAGTTCCAGTTGTTAATTTTTATTTTCCTGTCATATTGGCAATGTTATCACACTTGCTTTTCCAGGGCAGGGGAAGTTCTGTAAGCACAGTCTTGAGTTAATTCTTCCTGTTCCTCTTACATCCTAGTTACTGCAAGACAAGCTAACGCAGGAAAAACACCTGTCACACATGTACAGAGAGCAGTGTGTCTCCCTGGAAGGGGAGGTGGCTAGGATCCGTGAGGAGAGAGATGCCGGCAAAGAACTCTTTAAGGTAATTAGTCTGTAATCATCTCCTGGCTGTGTGATGGTCCTCCAGCCTTTATTTTCTATAGGCTATTGAGTTTTCATCTCCATAGGAACGCTCGGAAAAGATGGGGAAGCGCCTGAAACTGATGACTCAGCGATGTGAAGCCTTGGAAAAACGTCGTAGTATGGAAGTGGAGGGCTTCAAGAATGACATTAAACAGCTTCAGCAGAAGCTGAAAGATGTAGAGAAGCAGATTTATAAGGTAACAGCTAAGCATTTCTGGGGCAGACTCTTATGGACTTATCCTATAGAGGTGTATGCTCAGTATTTAATGAAGTATTCCCCTAGAGTTAAGGAAATAATTATCTTTGTAAGTACTCCTTTAAATATCAATATATGACAAAACTTGCCTTCTCTGTATTTTACAAAGCAAAAAAAGATTTCTTTGTTTATCAATTAGGCATTACCGGGAACTGTCCTGACTATACATTAGTGATGTATTTTTGTTTCCACTCTCAAAGCTCTTATGTGATACCTGTAGCTTACTTAGCGGTCTCAAAATTGCAAGGCAGTAGTTTGATTCAGAAATTTATCCTGCAAAGAAAATGGTTGTTTATTTTCTTTGTGGGAGCCGTAGTGTTTGGCTCTGTTCAGTAAGAGGTAGATCATTGACTTAATTGAGTATTAATTTATTAATTGTGAGTATTCTGTTGATAACTTTGTTATTTGTGACTTTGCAAAAATTGCTGCAGAAGCAATGGCTGGAAGCTGAAGCTGTGTTCTCTGTAGTAGCTGCCAGATGTGTAGATGAACAGCTTGGAGGGGAAGGCACGGCCTTGATGTTGCTTAGAGTTTAGGATGAGACATTTATCTATAATATGCTCAAGAGGATGATCTTGGCGTAGCTTAGACTCTCCTGCAGAAGTCTGGCAGTGCTACTGATTCACTCTTTTCCTGTACTTTTGGTGCACAGTTCAGTTTACTCAGACTAATGCATTTATTTTGATTAAAGGCTTCATTTTTTTAATATATATATTTTTTTTATGGCCTGTGGGTTTTTAAAGTTTATTCTTTAAGGACTAACAGCATTATGTGAAAGCGGGGAAAAGTGTGTATGATACCTTTACTACAGGCTTGTATGTTTTATATCTGTGGGTGTGCTCTTAATTGTATTCTCAATTTCTTAACACTGTTAACCACAAGAGGGCAGGGGAACAAAATACTTGCAAGAAGTCTCCAGAGTGATCATTCAATCCTTCTCATCACTTGAGATCAAAATGACTAAAGATGACTAGATTTCCTGGTTTGCATTTTAAAATCTTGGACCAAGAACTACATGATGACAGTAAGAAACCATAATGAGTCAAGAGAATAGAGGGGTTTTAGAGCAGCTTCCAGTGCTGTGCCCTTGAAAGTGACTGGGCTGGCATGCTATCCAGTTGCAGGGTGACAGGAAATGTCAGCCCTGGCCAGCTTGCCATCAGGAATTCTGATTATCCAGCAGCCTTTGTTCAGCTCAGTGCAGGCCATGTGGCACTGCCTGAGTCAAGGCATTGTACTTGAACTGCTCTTGAATCCTGTGCAGTTCAGAGGGCAGCAGGTTGGCCACAGCAGTTAGAACACCTCTAGCTTTAACAGCAAAAGAAAAAATGTCATCTTATCTCCTGAGGTACTTAGAACTAGATACTAGTTACTTGATAAATACTTTAGCTTGCCCCTTTTTGTGGGTGTCTAAATAATACATGAACTAGAAAGGAGTCAACAGGCTATAAGTCAACTTGGTTATATTCTATTAAGATTTCTTCCTTGCCAGTACTATAATACAACAATGTAATGTTATGAAAGCTTTGTTCTTTATTTTTGGTTCTGGAGCACCTTTCTATTGGTGATGTGTATTATCCTGGTGCTATTAACTTACACATCCTCTTTGCTGGCTAGAAAGGGTCTCCTTTAGAGTTGTCTCCCTTATATACTTATCATTCTACTCCCTAAATAGTATTCTGTACAGCTTTGTTTTTCCTAATCTGTTTTTGTTTTTAGGTGGCTTTGAATTTGGGACCAGACCAGGATCTTGCAATTCTACGTGAGGTCCGCCAAGGAAACAAACTAACACGCAAAATTCAAGGAGAACTAAAAGACTTAAAAGCAAAAATCTTCAGCTTAGAGGATGAACTACGGCACTGCTGAAGCTGAATTATTAGCTGGCATCCTAATTTTAGGAACAGAACATTGCTAGGCTTGTATAGTCATATGCAAGAACAGCTCCTGCTTGTTTGTTTCCTGGCATCCATTGACAGAAGGTTTGAGGAAATCTGCAGTTAATGTCGTAACAGTGTACATGAGCCATTCCTAGTGTACCAGGTTATATTGCTGTTTGAGCTGAGAGACGGCACCCGATAAAACTGACTTTAAAAGTACGTGATGACTGATAAATCAGGAGTGTGTGTATGACTATATTTTCATATCTCTGGTAGGGATCAGTGTATAGTCCTTTGCCTTTATTTGGAGCATATTACAAACCACATATATGATTATAATGAAATTACTGATCATAGAAGGATCTAGTAGAAGATCTGAATTTTGGCTGACATTTTCCTATGTGAGAAGCAGCTTTTAAAATAGTTTATATGATTACTGTTTTGGTGCTTAGCACCTCAGGATGTAACTGGAAATTCTCATAGAGAAAGTCTGTACTAAAATGTCTTACATTTGACTCCTGGACAGCATAACCATTTTTAAATGGCTCCCATTTACTTGGTTTTAACCTAATTGGAACAAACCTGACTGATTTAATGTGGTGGGAAAAGGTAACGCATTATAGAACTCTTCTGCAAGGATGAGCAACATCTACATGAGTTCTGAATGCTTGGTGGGGAGGGAGGTACTACATGACTGAAATTCATCTTCTCTTCCCCTTCCTCCCAGTTTTTTTAACACACAGAGGAAGCTCATCATAAAAGGAATCTAGTATCTTCCTTAACCACCACATTATCTATCTTTGTAGCTCTAAACAAGATCATGGTTATGTGCAGAGAAATCATGGGCAGCTTTTGCGACAGCAGTTGTTGCTACTGAACTGTAACAAACTGGGGTGGAAGAGCAGGTGCCCAGTTGCTACATGAGAGCTGTAACTGTAGCTATGAATGATTCTCCAGCCATGTGGTGATTGTCTTCATACCAGACAGCACAACATCACAATTCTAGAGAACAGATGAAATCATGACAAGGGTTACAACATGGCTTCAGCCCAGTTTATAATTGCAGGTATTCATGCTTTTACTGGAGCATCAGCAAATCTTGTCCACCTTGCAGCCCAAAAGCAGATCTGTAGTGGAAAAGGGATTTCAGTGCCTCTGTTTCCTACTTTACCTTTTTTTACCTTGTTTCTGAAGTATACACCATATAGACTACTAGCACTTGCTTTCCCTTTGAGAAGAACTTAGTGCATGAAAGCAATTTCTTTTGGGTATGGAAGTGGCCGTGGAGATCCTCATTTAGTGTTTCATGGGTAGATATGGAAAAGATGGATGTTTTTGTGCTGTGAAGATTTGGAGAAGGAAGAATTGTTTTTATAGCATCAGCTAAAGCAATGCAGGAGGGGGAATTCCCTTAGACATCCATACCCACTTCAGTTGTCTTAACATTTTTGTGACAAGCTTGCTGTCCCTTATGGTCCTGTCCTGTGGCTTTCATTCTGTATGTGTTCCTGAGGGCAGTTGATCAGAGACTTCAGTGTGAGCGGCTGACAGTCTGTACCTGGGTGCTCAACTACTCTGCAGCTTGCAAGGGGCTGTTGTAAAGGATCAGTTGAGCTGAAAATGCTGAACTGTTCAGAAACTGGTTCATGAGCAACTTGGGTGCCGATGCGATGTGGACAGTTAAGGGTATTTGATGCTATCCATCATTTAGTCTCACTCTCTCCTAGCTGACTGGTACTTTCTCAGAGAAATCAAGCTAATTAAAGTGAGTTTGTATGTGAAATAACATACTACTGGTTTGAAGATAAGATATCAAAATTATCACAGGGCCTAAAAGGCTGCTTCTGAAAATTGCTACGTAATGAAGCCTTAGCCACTCATTCAGCAGGATCCATCTACGTAAATTTAACTGATGGGAACCAAGCAAAAAGGTCTCTTGAACCTATAGAATCCTGTTTATTTTCAACTCTTCCAAGCTAAAGAATTGCCTGTGAAATGCCGTTTTCCTCACTTGAAAGCCATGAAGTGTATCTGGATAAAGAATTCAAGCTTTGACATTCACATTTGTAAGACTGGGAGGAGGTATTGGGGGAAGAAGGGTGTAAATGTTTAATATCTTGTCTTCCCTACCAATATTCTTTAATACTTGAAAGACTGAACAGAATAAAATGACAACATTCCTGATATATCTGCTAGTGTATCAAAATCAAAGTGCAGTTTGGACATGATTCTTAATATGTCACTAGGGTATGAACACTTCCTATGTGAGGGGGGTGGGAGGGAAATGACAGTATTGTTACGCTGTAAATCCATTTTATTTGGAAGCTTGAATACTTGTCCTTGTGCAGGAAGTGCAAAGTATTGTACATGCTCTTTGTGTGACATCATGTGATCATGTGAAATGTTGCCAAAACAAATGGGGACCTTCATGCCAAGAACTGCTTTAAAGAGCCAAGTGATTCCTACCACTGACAGCTACCCTTTAAAATGTCAACAATGCATTATTGGCATTTTCAAAAGGGTTTCCTGGGAGAAGTTCCACTACCTAACTTTCTCAATTTTTTCCTACAATTTTTGTGTAGACATCAAAAAATAGCACTTACTGCAAAGATTGATGAGCTTTTTTGCTAATTGAAGTTAGTAGTGTGTGACTTGTATCATTTCAATGCAGCTAGTGCCAGGTTATGAGTGTAGGAGCACAGAATTTGAAAGATTTGCGAAATGTCTGCTTCTAAGAAGAGACAGACTATACTACAGGACTAAAGGTTAGAACTGGGCAAATGTTCTTGTTGTGAGCCAAGATACTAAAATATCTCTTGCATAACTGGGAGAAAAATGAGGAGCAGGGGAAACCTTATTGTTGTGTAGCTTTATTTAAGTGAGGAAGGAGTGCCTACTTTTTGGAAGGACTGTTGAAATATTGTTTAAGGCACAGAACCACAGATGATTCAGAGGAAGAGAAAAGGTTGTGCAAGAGCTCATTTTGTCTTGCATTAAGAAGACTGATTAATATCTTGAAAACAAAAAAAACCCTACCAAAAGCCTCTCTATCCTAGCAGGGCAATGCTGAGCAACAACAAGTAGCCTGAACCTGAAGTTAATTTTAAAAGGCATGCATTTTTAACAGGGAGATTGTGCTTTCTCCCTTATTATAACAAACTAGGTGTGGAGGTAACAAATTCTCCATCTCTATCTTCAAATCAAAAAATTATTTCACCTCTGGAGGAGGTAGCTTGTTTTAATGAGTTACTGGCTTTGACCCATTAGAACTTAATGAAATATAATGACGTGAGCTAAGAGGAAATCATTTAGTGGTTCCTTCTGGCTTCAAACCTGTGATGTATTTATATGCAGTATTTGTAGGAGTTTTTTAGTCTTCATGCAGTTGCTTTAATTATAGGGACGTGCTGTGTCAGCTAACCCTGCACAGCAAGGTTACACAAGGTAAAACAAAACCAAACCTAAATTTAAAACGTGCTCATGATCCTCCTATATCACAATCTGCAGCAATTCCCAAGTGAATTGGTGCTGTGGCTGCACTTGGGCAGATCAACAGTTCTCATAGGTGTTTGAATAAACAGTAATATAGTATATGCTTGTGTGCAGTGGCTGTATTTAAATTGCTTATGTAAATATGAGCATCACTTCAGAAACACATACTTTTTACCACCGTGGATGGACTCTCTGGGCAGCCTGATATTCTGGAATTGAAATGTTTCTATGAAGGCCAGTAATTCTTTGATAATCAGATAGTATTTTTGAGACTAGCTGGGAGCAACATGCCTGTGTACTTTGTTCTGGTAGATCTGTTCATAACTCATGAAAAATGATGTTGTTCAGACTTTTAATTAAAAGCTCACGAACACATTTAATTTGATGTACTAGAATGTGTTTGTGCCTGCTCAGTCAAAATCCTAATAAAGGTGTCCTATTTGTCCCCATTCAAAGTGGCATCGGAGGTCATTAGTATATTATGGACATTTTAAGATTTTTCTTTCTAATTTTTCTGCAATATTTTGCTTTTCTATTTTCAAGTAGCTCTAAATTGTAAAGAAGTGTCCCCTTTACTGCCTAAAGAGTTTTTATTAAATTTGCAAGTCTAGCTGTAGAAGTATACACCTTTTTTAGCCTGCAGACTGGGATTATGCACCAAAACATTCTTGGACACAGTGTAGAAAGCGTGAGTGGTGGGAGCTGAAGTGATTCCTTTTGACTGCTGTCTTCATAAGGTTTTAGACCAAAAGAGCAAAGTTTGTTTGGATTCTTAGGTTGTATCAAAAGTTAAGGACTTTCTGTCCAAAGCAGGCCATCAGAGGTAACCAGTATTTAACCTACTGGCAGGAAACATTTCTGCTATGACTGAAGTATTTGAGAAGAGTGTGGTGGACTTCTGGTATTTCTCATTTAGCACCAAATGAACTGTTGGAGAAAGGGCATCTTTGAATATGGAGTAGAGTGGCTGCCCTTCAAGTCAGCTCCAGAAATACAGCTTGAAAAACAGAGCCCTCAATAGGGTTGACTGTTCACTTACACTGACTAAATTGCATATTTTAAGAATTGCGATGCTGTTGGACTGGGGACAGATGTGTAAATACAGATTATTTGGGTTTATTCAGAAAACCCACAAGGGCTTTTAACACAGAAGTGCTTCAATGTTAAAGCAAGACAATTATTAACTGCACAGGCATGAAGGGATTCACTCTTTAAATGGGTTTGATTTTAATAAAAAGCTCAGGATTTACCCTGGTGAAGCATGTCCGGGATGTGCTGAATGCTCCTGTATTGATTCAGAGATCAAATTGCTTTTCTTTTACTGTAAACATTTATCTCAGTATAGAGTCACTTCTAAACCATCCAGTAGAACAGTTTTTCCTCTTCAGTCCTAGCTTGGGTGGACAGATGTCTACAGGCAATGCTGCTCATCTCTGTGCTCTGTAACATCTCTGATAACATGACTATGATGCATCTTTGGGACTTCTTGAAAAGTAAGGATGATGAGCACAGTCACTTCAAATATAAACCAAGAATTACTATGTTTAAGACAGGGGAAGAAAGAAATTATGCAAGACTAGATTGAAAACATGGATTTCTAAACTTATCAGATACATATATTCATCTTTCATTATGGTAAATATCCAAAGCCTGCAAAGTCTCTTGGAAGTTCTCAGCTTAAAGTATAGAAAAACCTTTTTTAGGAAGTGCAAGTATGTGCTCTAGATATCAAGAGATTGTTCTGATGTGCAGAAGGCAATTCAGGTCAGCTCCTGGGGCAGGACCCTGCAGTCAGGAGCTGTTCCTAGAGGCACCGGATGAAGTTCATGTGAAAATGTGTCTCCTTGCCAGCTGAAAAGGAAGGGCAACCATTTCTATGTAACTTTATCTGGACAGTGAGGACTTGAGATCCATGGAAAGAGTTATGCAGTGAAGAGACAGAATCATGAATGAGGCTTTCCACCCACACAGCCAAGCTGTAGGAGAGCAGTGGGACCGTGATCCTGTCAGTCAAAGTCATGGCTGTGTGTCTCAAACCCCAGCTCAGGCCGTGCCATACAAACGTTGGCAGTGTAACTGTACTAGTAAAATATGACCATGTTAGCACGACCCACCGCATCAGCACCGCTTAACTGGGCAAGGACGGCCTTCTGCTGATAGGTTGTTAATTGTGGGGCCACACTGATTCCCTTACAGCGATGTTCAATGGCAGCGTTGACAGGGATTGCTCCACCAGTAATGCCTTTTAGAGCCCAACCAAATCCTGAGGAGCCAAAAAGAGAAATAATGGGGAACTGTGTCTTCAGAAATTGACTTTTCCTCTCAGAAACACTTCTGCCTTTGAGCCACGTCGATGAAGAATGTTGAGATGAAGTCATTGTTTGTGCTTCAGAGCACAGCTGAGGTCAGGAAGAGGGGTATGGAGCCACCAGGGTAGTGAAGTCTAGGGACAGTTGGGTATCTTTGGTGTGGAACTTGTAATCAGTGTTGAAAATTACACACGAAGAAAGAAGGGAAGGAGCAAGTGGCAGATAATAGAACCTTTGGGGAGCCTACAGAGCAACAATGTTGGCATGGAGCTAAAAGTGATTTACAGAACAGAGAAACAGTTGTTAGATAACTAGAAGCAAAAACAGAAGAGGCAGAGGTACACAGAGATGGATCTAGAGAGGGGAGCCAGGAGGAATGGGAGACACACATTAAGTGCTGCACTTGTATCAAAGGCTGCTTTTATCATGGGGAAACGTAGCCAAAATCGAAAACAAACAGCAGCTCAAACAAAGCCAAAAAATACTCGTTGGCTCCTCTGGCAAAGAGTCCGTTTCTTTGAAGTGGGTATTCAGGGTAGGCTGGGAGAGATGTGTCCTGAAGCCAGCAGCACTGTCCAATATTGAAGGACGGTCCATCAGGCAGGCAGCAGTGTCAGCTCCCTGTCTGAGTCACCTTCACACGCCACGGGCCCTATTCCTGCATCACCACCTCCAGCTCACCTGCTGCTCCTCTCTCTGAAGGGCTGACCCCAGCACCTGCTGCCCTATTGCACACAGTGAGAATGAGAGATGTGGGGGTCTGGCATGCGCTCGTGTGACTTGGGATGTCTGAGAACTTGGGAATATAAGACTGCTAGTAGACTTGAGATAAAAGCAATTATGTGAGGTGGTTTTAAACATCACTGCCAGAATCTTATTCCTGGACATCTGTTCTTTCTGCAATGAAGAAGTGGTCCGAAATAAGTTATTTTAAGTACAGTGCAGAGCTATTCAAGTTTATGACTTCACTTTTTATGACACATTCAGATTAATTTTGTTCCTTAATACTGTTCTGTTGTAACTATATTGTAACAGGTAGCACCATGCCATAGTCATTTCCTTAAGCTTTTTCTCCAGAGACAAGAGCTTTTCTGTATCACAGCACAGTTCTATCAGGAAGAAGTTTGTTTCTTTAGAAGTCGACAATGCTACTGTTAGCCTTTACTTTCACTTTTCCCTTCCCTCCATTTTAGTACAATGTTCACTAGAGAAAAATGTGATTACTTATTTTAGTATGCAGTAAAGTGCAGTTGTTATTTTTCAAGCATTAGGTTGTACATTTAAGAAATGCAGACAACTTTCTGCTAAGAACACATCATTCAATTCTCATTCTTTAAATGGTAAACAAAGTTTAATTTGGATCTGTATTTATTACACACTTTTCTTAGTATTTTCTGCCTTTTTTGGAACAAATACAAAAACTTGGTTTATTTCTCTCATGCTGGATAAACCCCAAATCAACACACCACCAAAAAACTCTAACAGTGTTGTGCCCTCATGAGAGTCCTGCCTTGTAATGGCTAAACTGCACACAGCTTCCCATTTTCAGTTGTGTGTTTACTGGTGGTGTCTGGCTATTGGCAGCTCTTTCTGTTTACACTGGAGGAATTATCCCCCATTATTCAAGCTCGGATGATGGATGTGCATCTGCGGACTCAAATGAGGTAGGAGGGAGGAACACAAGCCTTGCATCCTCAAAAGCTGCACAACGGGCCTTGTCCCAGGGAGGCTGGGGAAGTCCAAGGACAGAGCCACTCACCAGGCTCCCCCACCACGGGTTTGTTTTCAGCTTGAGAAGAGTGTCTTTCCAGCTCTGCAGTGGGGTATAAACCCTCTGGATGTGTTTTCCCTGAGCAAGAGAAGCCTCCCCAGCACAGAGCTGAAGCGAGATGGCTCTTAATCCTTCGTGAGATATTCATGTAAAGGAAACCTGTCACGCCTTGGTCTGTCGCAGTTGTGTGACAGGTAACAGCAGCGCCTCTCGGTGCTGCCGGGATGCTGGGAACGTGCTGTTCAGCACTTGATGCCCGGGACTACGGATGCTGCTCCAGCTCCCCAGGCAGTGCCGGCACTCTGCCAGTGTCAGCCTGTCCCTGCTGGAACTCACACCGCTGTTCCGTGTCCCTCAATGCCATTTAAAAGGCCTTTGGCACATTTTTTAAGCTAAAGAACAGCAAGCGTCCTTTTGCGCAGCCTCACGCTTAAGAAGGCTGCTTCTAAATAGGGGTCTCAAGAAAAAAAAAAGTTTATCATCATTTCATTAATTTTAAAAACCAACTTCAGCCTGAGGGTTTCTGCTCACGGTCCCACACAGCACAGGAGCTAGAGCTGTGATGGGAAACAGTTGCCACCAAGGACCCAACACCCACATCACACATTTTTGGAAAGGGGTAACTCTGGACTAGCTCCCCAGCTGGATACACGATGTACATCCCAGATGTCATCTCCCGTTTTCTTTCACCGAGGAGGAATCCAGTTTGCAGCCTCCAAGACAGCTTGGTGATGTGAATGAAACCAACAGTATGGGAAAGACTCTGAGAAGTCCCTTCAAAAGTGTGCTTGAGATATAGGACGAAGCAGCACTTTCACCCAGGGACGGTCCTGATGTTCCTGGGCGCTTCTGACATCCTCCCGCGGAGGGGTCTGACGGTGTAGCATTGCATCTGCTCAGCTGCTTCTGAAAGCAGGTTTGGAGGCTTCACCAGCCCTCTTCCTCCTCTCCGAGCAATGCACTTCCAAGTACGTACACCTGCTGCACCAGGTGAAAGACATTTTAAAATGGATTCAGCTGTGCGTAGTAACAGCGTAAATTTGAATCGTCCCCTCTCGTTGTACTTCCCTCCCGGCAGAGGAGTTATCATCTCCCGTCCTCTCACCGGAGGGATGCACGAATGCTCCTGCTGGCACGGAGACCGGCTGAGAGGGGGGTTTGGAGCTTCCTCCGCCACTGGGGCGGCTTTCTGTCGCCGGGGCAGGAGCGGAGCTCTCCGGCAGCGCTGCCCCGAGGGAATGTCCCCGCTGCCGGTGCTCGGCGCGGCCCCGCGGGGCGGANAGCTGGTGGCGGCGGCGGCCGGCGGCGGGGCTGCTCCGGAGCGCAGTGAGTGACCCCCGGGCGCGGGCCGGGAGGGGAGGGAGCGGGGGGGTCCCGTCCTTCGCCGCCCGGGCGCCCCGGGAGCCCGTGCGGTGCCCCCTTCCCAGGCCGGCGGGGGGAGCGCAGCGACTGCGGTGGGAGCGGGGCTTTGGCCCCCGGGAGGGGACGGGCGCCGGGGGGTTCCCTTTCCTGCCTTTGGCCTGCCGGCTCTCACCCCCTCTCTGTCGGGAGACCTATCCAAATCTGACCGTGCTGGAACTATGGAGCCCGGAGCCGCGGTTTGGGGAGGTCTGTCGTTCTTGGTGCCCTGGTGCGAACCTGGAAGGCAGCAAAGATGCTTTGAATGTGGCTTTGATGCGAGAAGCGTATGCAGAGCAGGAGGGAATGCGTACCCTGGAGAGGCGCGCCGCCCGCCCGCTAACGGGCTCGCTTTGTGCAAACTTTCGGGAGAACAGCAGGGCTCAGGCGAAGTGCGATGAGCTGCGCTTTTTTTTTTTTTTTTCTGAGATGTAGAGGAAAATTCTATCAGTGTCGCGTGGCTTTTTACGCTTCTCTATTTTGAGTTACAGAAAAGTTTCGAATGGCTCATGGTTTTGTAAAAGGCTGTGATGTTGCTGCTGTTTGTAAGTAATACCAGTACTTGGTACTAATCTAATTTGAAAGTATGTTTTCAACTCCATATGAGTGTTTAACTCTTGATATTTTCCAGTATATTGGTCCTTTCATTACGTGTTATAAACCTCCTAATTTTCACTCCGACGGGTCAGGGTTAGTTTCAGTCTTAAAGCCTTGGACTGTGGCTGTGCAAGGAGCACCATGAATGTCTACTCCCACAAAGTCCATTGTGGGACTTCGACTTGTATATTTGTTCTGCATTATATGCGATGCTAAGGCTAAAAACACATATTTATAGTTCCGGCAGCATAACAGATCTGACTTCTTTGGCTAGGATAAATTCTCTAGTAATGATCCTCTTCTTATGCCTGGTGGAATGAGAAGATGAGTCGTCCTACGAATCTACTTTGCATTATGTCTTTCACGCAATCTTACCATGCCTTTTACTGGACATCACCTTGGCAAAACCCTACCAAAAATACTTAAGAGAAGATTTGTACAGGTGGGCAGAGGGCTTGTGTAGAAGCAAGGGAGAAAACAACTCAGAAGTATTTAAAATAGTGGTTATGAGGAGAGAGGAGCTGAGTCAGGTGTTTGGAGTTGTACAGCTGATGGTCCTTTCACTGCCGGCAATGCAGAGGGAGAGGGAGGGGGTGGGAGAAATGAGCTGAGAGTGTGAGGACAGCAGAAATGTGCAGGAGAAAACAACTTTCTTAGTGAATTGGGTTCTTCCTCCTTGCTTTAAGACAGGGTTATTTTTACATCTGTTATAAAAGTCATTCTGTTTTAAGCCTGAAACTGGAAACAGTGAGATGACTACACTTACTACCAACTAAAACAGAGCTTGAGTAAAATAATTGCATTCTATTAAAGTTCAATTATATAAAATTCCAGGTTCTCCCAAATCCACCAGAGATGTTGTTGCTCAGTGCAAACAGAAGGTCTTTAAATGCTGCTGGAAAGGGTGGGTGGGTGAAATCCTTTGGCAGGCAGTTCCTCACGGCTCAGCATCACAGAGGGCTGTGGTCACTCTGGGCACTTGGTGTCATGTTCTCTTGGCCGTGTAGCCAGAATCCTGGAACCTGCTAACAGGAGGAAGGTTAATCTGTGGCCTTCCCCACCCTTCCTCTTGCCCTACTACCTCTAAAAGCCTGTTTTGTTTTACGAGAAATCAGAAATCTGAGCAGAAGACAAATAGTATTTGTTTTCTTTTGGCTGTTAAAACTAAGTAATATTTTCTTCTCTGGAGACAGGGACGGCTGTGTTTGAGACTCCATGTGGTGACTCTTTCCAGGATTCCGGGAAGCTGGTGTAGGAGGGAGTGGCTCTCCCAGCAATTAATACTTTTCCCCTTGTTTCTGCATTGTTTTCTGTTGCGTGTCCCAGGTGGGAACCCTACTGTAAGTCACGCCTGGGACCAACCAAGAGCTGCCACCTCAACTTAGCTGATGCAACAGAGTAATTAATGATAAAATACAAAAGCTCTTTATTGAGCAATTTTTCTAGGCAAAAAGCTAAAAGACTCCTCCATTGGGGCCAGAAAGATGAAAAGCTGCTGGGCTTGGAAGATCTACAGGAGATCACTGTTTCTATCTCCTGTGTCTGTAATGGAGTTTCTTCTTGCCTCCCTAAAAGGCATTGCAGAACAGCCTGTGTATGGAAAGCCAAGTATGTTTTCCCCTTTCCAGAGAAGTGATTCCACCTCTTGCAAAGCTGTAAGGACTCAGAGAAAATATTTCTTTTCCTCTCAGCCATGCATGAGATGGAGCACAAGCCCCTCTGATGCCCCCACACCATCCCTGCTCCCGAGTCAGTGCCTTAGAGCAAGTCTTCGGGTGTGGTGGATCCTCCCTAGCTTTATGCTCCTCTCCTCCTCTTACCCCCCAGATCAGTGTGTGGTGGAGAGAACAGATGTCAGATGCCTAGAAAGTGGGTGTTTGAGTAAGTGATGCTTAAAAATTGGGACCCTGACTGTCCTCTCTTGAGGTATACGCAGCTCGGCTGTGCAACAAAGTCAAGTGTATAAAATAGTTTGGATAAAAGTGAATAAGGAGTCTAGGAGAATATCCTGTAATCATCAGTATCTGTTGGCATTCATGATGCTTCATCACCATGTGCTGGGAGCGTCTCTGGTTCGCTTTGCTGTAATGTTGAAGTCAAAGGCTGAGGGATCAGCCTGAGGTGCAGAACTCGTGCCTGGTGTACACCATGGGTTGGGATTGCTGTGTGCCAAAGTTGATCTGGGCCCATTTCTAGCTGTCAGGGAGGTTGGGATGGGCTGGACAGGCACAGAGGACAGTATGGGCTCTTGTTGAGTGATGGCTTTCCTTTGAAGGTGATGCTGAAATGAGTAGTAGGTCGGGTAAAGGAAAAACCTTTTTTCTTTATTTTCTTGTGATGTGAGTGTATTAAGGTGGTATTCCTACATATTCTTCCCAGGGAGCCTTGTTGGCAGGACTGTTTGCTCATGGGTAGGAGGGTGTTTCTCTTGTTGTGGAGTTTGCCGTTTTGTTTCTTTTTTTTCTTTTTTTTCGTTTTTTTTTTAATTGAGCACGTTTGGCTGGTTTGCTGCCCAGTAGGTGTTTATAGGAATCTTAAACATGTTTACAGCTGAGTGAAGAGAAACAAGCAGGCTGCTGTGAGCTGAAGATGGGCACGCTCTCCTCACACGAAACGTGGCCTGTTGTCATCCAAAACAAGTTGTAACAGGCAGGACACTGCCTCCCTGCCAGGAAACCCGAGGAGCTGGAGACACTCTGTTTACTCCTGCTGCTGACAGGCACTAACCTCTCTGGAGTGGGCTCTCCACTAGGAATGTTTTTCTCATCTTTACGAGCTGCTACACAGCACACTTTGCTCCTGCTGGAGATGGGGAAACTTTATTATTTCCAGGGTGAATGAGGTGTTGGGGAGGGAGAAAACACAGAGGTCTGGAGAGCGAGTCCTGCATCCTGCCTTTACTGCTGTAATGCAGTTGGCTTGGCATCAGGGGTGGAAGGGACAAGGGCAGAGAGAGGTCTTTCCTCAGGGAAAACCCTCATCCCAAAATACTGCCACTTCCCAGAGCTGCTGCAGTGCTGTTTGGGTGGAAAACGTGGTGGGTCTGACAACTCCTCCTGCTGCCTCTGTTTTTCTCTTCTGTGCCCAGCAGTGCCTCACCTTGCCCACCTGTGCAGAAGGGAATGACTGAGGGAGTGAGGCTGGTGTCAGTGGGCTGTGTTTGCAGGCAGGACGTGCAATGATCCATCCCCCTTTGCTCTAAAATCTTGTGTCAGCATAGTAAAAACAAAGCCCCATCCCTGAAGAAACTTGGAGGTGAGGTCATTACCAGCCATTGCTGTGCAGAATCTGTTTTTTCTGCTGCAAAGACCATGGTATTTCAGGAGTCTATAAATCATTTGCACTGATTTCTTTTATTGCTAGTGTGTGTTTCACACTGAGCCAGGCACGAGGAGGGTGTTGAGGATTAGATTAGAATCCTGAGAAGTGCAGCCTGTAGGAACGAGGGGTTGGGGGCTCGTTTTTTAACCTGCCTTTCCTGACTGCTTTAACCTATTCCTCCACATTTTATTGTTGTGAGTAAATAACACCAGGAGTGTGTTATCTTCCTATCTTGGGTTGTCATAGTGGTTTGTGTCTCACTTAGGTTTTCAGACTGCTGCTTTTCTGACTCAGGAGTGCATACTCCCACTCTCTGAAGTGGAAAATAGGAGGGGTTCAGGAGAAACCATGGAAATGTGCAAATAAAGAAGTCCTTATGGCAAGACTTCCAACTCCCCAGTATGTACATCTTCAGTATCCCTGTGCTTTCGCAGAACACTGGCTTCTTATGCCTGCACCATGGTGAGCTCTAATCTTCAGGCATCCAGGCTACTAAAAAGCAGTGCAAGTTGCCCGAGTATTGATGTGAATGGGGCAGGTGCATGTGTTTGTATGAGAAGATTATCTGCCAGAAGGGTGAAGTTGGACTTTTAATGTAATGTATCAACTTCCTCCTCTTGCTGCCGTGCACAAGGAGGAGCACACCTACATCTGTGGGTTCATTCACATGCTCACGGGCTGGCTTTTGCAATCCCTCACATGCAAGCTTACCTGCCTGGGCATGCACGGTATCATTCTCTTGCAGAGCTGATTGCACCCAAGGTTACTTAGTGCTCATGGAGAGAAATGGGGCCGTGTGGCTCTCCAGTGGTGTCTGAAGTGTGTATTTCCTCTCTGTGCAAGCTGTTAATCCAGGTATCCCCCTGAAAGCGCCCCATCCTGACTGAAGGGAGTGTCTGTGCCGTGAAGCGTGCGTGTGGTGTTTCTGTACTTGGAAGGACGCTTGTGAGACCTTTGCTTGCAGGGATCTGTGCCGGGCAGCACCATTCCCCCGGCACTTCGTGGGCCTGCAGCTGTGGGGTGAGGGATGGGCACTGCCGGGGGGTCAGTGCAGCCTCCCTGGAGGGTGATCAGAGGTGCTGTGGCATCCTGCTCTGCGCTGGTGTGTGTGAGGAGAGCCAACATCCCCAGGCCCATGTTCACAGCACAGACTGCTCTCACAAGCTCCAGGGGAGAACCCAGGGTTATAGGGAGCAACGTGGATCCCCTCATAGCTTGGTTGTGAGGTTCATTGGCACAGCAGGTGGGGAGGCCCAAACCTCACTGTGGCTGTTCTGTGCTTGTCCTGGGCCGGTACATCCCTGCCCTGCTGCTGGGGCCTGTGCTGCAGGTACGTTGTGAACCTGGTGCTTTTCCACCACTTCACTTGAGGTCAGGTGGGTGTTCGTTCTCTTGGAACTTGGCCTGCAGATTGTCTGGCCTCGGCAGATCCCCAAATAATTTGCCAAGATTACATATTACCTTTATAAATAAACTCTTGTGTCATCTCTTCATGTGCTCATGTTAACTGTGACAGATTTATGTAGTGGTGTGCCAAAACAGCATGTATCCATGCACACACCTTCCTGTCTTGAGCTGGACGGGATTAGGGTAACTTGGATCTCAGAGGGCTGCCCTCCTGTGCGTCTCCCCCACACCCCAGGGCTGCCAGAGGAATGATTCTGGAGATGTCCTCTGGAGATGTGTTTCTGTGTGCTGCAGGAACAGAAAGGCTCTTCCGGCTCTCACCTGCAAGTTCAGGTAGATGTGAGGGAAGATGGACATCATCTTTCATCTGGTGGTTTGAAATTACTGACATCTGCAGGATGGAAAAAGGCAGGATGCTCTCCTGAGGACAGAGACTGCCTTGTAAGTTCTGGCAGCTGGGAATGGAGTAATGATGGGCTTCTTTCTCCAGTGCTTACAGTGCTAGCCTCAGGAATTTATGGGATTCTATATTTTGTTGAGTTTCCCTTTCCTATTTGTTCTTGCTCTGCACTGATGTTCCCTCTTACAGTCACTTCCCAATTCCATTACTTTTTTTAGGCTTGCGGTAATTGCTGAGAAGGACTTTCCAGAAAAGAAAATAAGCTGGCTTATTTACATGTGGTATGAGATTTCAGACAGACCCGTGTGCCTTGGATGGAAACAGTTGTGAACCTGGGCCTTGGATACTCACCCTTTTCATGATGTTAGAAATTCATAGCCTCTGTGTGTGTCTTGAGCCGAGCCAAAGTACTTGGCCAGAGCTGCTCTGTATTTCTGTTTTCCTGAGAAGACTTTCCCATGCCAAAGTGCAAAGGCCTTGATGTTCCTGATCTGGAGAGAGTTCCTGATGCTTTAAGTTGCTTAGATGGTCTGGGATGATGCTGCCATTAAGTTCTCCTAAGACATCACAGCAAAGTAATTCGTGTTGCCATAGTAAATAATTTAAATCAGCTACACAGAATAATAATATTCGAGTAGTCGGTCTTTAAGATGTTGAATCGTTTCAGACAATCCAGAGCTTGTTGGGTGGACTTGAGTCCCCTTGAAGTATCAATGCCACTCAAAAGATCACTAATTCTGATTTTATAATTCCTAAGGCTTAGTTATTTCAGCATTCTGTGACTATTTCCCATTTGAGTTGTTTTGGGGATTTTTTGAGGGGAAAAGAGGTCAATGCGGGGTTTTTTCCCCAGCTTCTAAAACAAGGGGATTAAACTGTCACCAATTACTTTATAGTGTAGGTCTGATACCCTTACATGGCAAAATTGCCACATCTGGGGCTATTTTTCCTTCTCTATGTCCCTGTTTTCCATCAGAGATGCAAGTGGTAAGTCTCGAGCCTTTGCATCATCCCTGGGGCTTTCCTTTCTTACTGGTTGCCATGTCAGTGACCTTGGTGTTAATTTCTGACAGTTCAAGTATTCTTAGGTGTTTTTTTGTTTTTTACCAGTTGGAAATTGACAGCCGGTGCTAGTCAGTAATGTAAAAACATTAGAATACGGATCAGAGACTGGACTGTAACAGGCATGTGCTATCTTTTTGACTTTCTTTTCCTCGTGCCCTCTGAATTGTGAGCATTAGGAGCTAGTAGCCTTACACGGCAGCCTGTGTTTCAGTGAAATATGTAAATTCACGCTTACTAAACAGTAGCTCATTGTCACATACTGTTGTATTCCATTCACCAGTAAAAATATTTGATCTGTGTCATCACCTGTGATGGCTACAGCATTGCCTGGTAGAGCTTTCTTGGAGTGAGGATAATCTGCACTTACGATGTGTGTATTTTTTCCTGCTATTCTAGATAAATCTTGTTTCTACCTTCCTTGAAGAGGCCACTTATTTATTTCCATGTCATTAGCGTGGGCTTGGCCCGTGTATTTGGAGTTGGCAACTCCGACAGCTTCCTCAGCGCTGCTGCTCATCCGAGCCTAGTTAGGATATCTGCAGCCCTTCTTGTAAATACTTCACTTCCTAAATTAGTTTCATTTATATTTTGTAATGCAATTTTCTGTAAAATTGCAGTAGTCATGTCTGGGTGCTATTAACCCCATCTGAGCTGCAGAACAAAATTTGTAATGGGCTGAGAGTATCCTGTCCAGACCACCCCGTGCTAATAGCCTCCGTTACCTGCTGCAGCAGCTCACTCTGCATTAGCTGCCACAGTCCATGTTTTGTTGTAAGCAGCCCAGTTGGGAGTGTTTTGTTTGTTTTCCATCAAAAATGCAAAACAAACAAACAATCTGCCGAAACCAAGCTTTCCCATCAAACCTGACTGAACTATAATTTCCAGAGGTGTACCTTGGTAATAATTGTCTGCCTTACATAAGGAGTAAATAGCAGTTGTAAAATGAGACTTCTCCTGTGTCTTGAAAACATCAGTGTGTGCTTGTATCAGAGTGAATTCTGTGAACGGTGATTATGCCCCGTAGTCTGTACTCTCATACCCACGGGAGAGAGTCGTTAGCTGCATCTACTTGGAAATTCAAAATGACATCCAAGCCAAGGTGTTAAAAACGAAAGCAGCATTAAGTTCTTTCCCAGCTCATGTGTTGCTTCTTTGTCTTATTAGGGGAAAAACAGCAACAACGACAACAAAAAAGGCAGTGAGGAAGTTTGTTTTTAAATCTGGAGTAGAGCAAGGGTGAACCTTGAGGAGGAAGGAAACGCAGCCACCTCCAGGGCCTGCGGAGCTCACTCCGTGGGCACTGTCAGACTCCTGTGTTGTGCCAGCACAGTGGCCAGAGGGAGGCTGAGCCCTGTCCCCCCTGCCCTCCCTTGGGGTGCCTGAGGGCTGCTGGGTGTGGAGAGCTGAGTATTTGCAGGGAGCTGGAGCAGTGGGGGATCAGCAAGGACCACATTCCCCCTCCCTGTTCCCCAGAACATTGTAGGCACCATCTCCTCCAGGGAATCCCAGGCACGGGCTGAGAAGGAGGCTGGAGCCTAAAGCACCTGAGGGGAGGTAGCGGGCAGCCCCTGTGCCCAGGAGGCAGCAGAATGGTGTGATCCCCAGGAAAGGGGCCCTTAGCCCCCCCAGCCTCTTCCCTCTCCCACAGTAGGTCGTTTCTCATGCCACAGGTGTCCCAGCTTCCCAAACAGCCATCCTTGGCCGTGTGCATTGCCTCATGCTGTGAGCCACCTCGCTGCCTGCTGTTCTGGGCCCTGCAAATACAGGTACAAAAACAGTCCTATGTGGGACTACGGCTGCTGGCCCACAACTCCCTGAGCTTTGAGGCCCTCAGGTTCCACAGATGTTCAGAACAGAGGTGTCCCACAGCAGCAAGGCGAGTGGTTGCCCGCTTTTTTGTGGGAAGGCAGATAGGAACACAGAGGAAGAGGGGAGATGCCATCAGCCACGTGGTACCAGTGTAAATATCTGCATGGATCTAAATTCATATAGGTTCTAGAAAGATTTTCAGTGCTAAACACAGCCTAAATGGTGATTTGTGGAAAAAGGTTTTGCCAAGTTGATGCTGAAGTTGTCTGTATGTGCTGGCTGGACCACCAGCTGCGAGCACCTCAAGCCCCAGCAGAGTTTGGTATCGACCATCATTCTCCTCTTCCCTCTAAGGCAGGGGCAAAACCCTCTTTATACAGGTGTTTAATTATTCGGGGCCTAAGCAGCCAGGTTTGTGGGAGGAGGAGCATGGCAGAGCTTGTTTCATCACCTTTCTTTGCCCGTGTGCCTTGGCTGCTCTGTGTCTGTCACCAATTCCCAGGGCCGTTCCTGATCCTGCTCCTTTTCAGCTGCTTCCTCAGTCAGGAAGAGCTTTGTGAGGTGCATGAGTTGAAGGACAGTTGTGTCCTTCAACTGCTCCGTGTTGTGCTATGTTGGGAGCTTACTTGTACTTGAAAAGATGTATTCTAATTCTGTCTCTGCTGTTTCGCTTACTTCTTCTTCAGGGAATTGGACACACTTTGTGAGACCAGGGTTTGACAGAATTTAACCTTGGTGATGGGTGTTTTCCTTTTCCATGGAATTACTGGCTGTAGCTGATGATCTGTATTTACTTGTTCACGTTGCTCACCTGCTCCAGTAGTGGAGCTAGGATTGCCAGCATTGAGCTTGAATTTAATTTGCTTTTTCTGCCGGTGCCTTTCATCCACTGGCAGTTTCTCTGTTGCTGGCATGGTGCTGCTCACCTGCACCTGGGCTGCAGCTAATAAATGCCTCCACCTTTCTCACTCCTTTCCCCCGTCTCTGAGCCCTCATCTTCATCCCTGCTGCTACCCTGAGGAAGTGCTGGTGTTGCTAACACAGCTCTGCACTTGCGATTCCTCTGAACACGCCCCCTTTCCTTGCGGGTCTTCCAAGGCGTTTCCAGGTGTGTCTCCCTGACTCGCACCTCTTGCTGCAGTGGGGAAGAGGCTGGTGGGGCAGGGGAAGGTGCACTCCCTTTGAACTCCTGCTGTTCCCTGCCTCAGTCTGGCTAGTATTATTTCAGTTTGTCTGAACTGTCTGATCGCTGTCTGCATTCCATCAGCCCCAGCCACGCGGCCGATTTCCTTTGCTTTGCAAATTGTAATTGCTTTGCCAATTAACTCTGGGTCTTCCAGTACTCTTTCTTGAGTGCTTTTTCCCAGAACTCCATGCTTCCCAAAAGGCATGACTAGTTCGGGTTTTTTTCCTATTTTTTAAATTTTTATTCTTTATAAATTTTGTTTTCACCTTTTTCTTATAACTCTGTGTTTGAATTCAATACCTAGCATAGTATCAGGGAGGGAAAGAAGCATTTTAGCAAGTTTTCCAGCTCATGCAGAAGTAGAGGAAGAAAGAATAGTGGAAGGTAAAACCAGCAGAAGAGGAAGCATTTGGAAATACAAACGACAGAAATTATTTAATGAAAGTAAGCGGTGGCCAAAAATGGGACATAGTGAGATGAATGTCAGAGCAGAGTGATCAGAAAATGCCAATGGCCACTAAAATATTGTAACGTGGAAGGAACTGAAGGCTAAATTAGAAGCAAATACTTCAGATTTCAGTGGAGCAAAGAGGTTGGAACAGAGATCAAAAAGAGAGAAAGAAGAGGGCACAGAATAAGCCACTGTCTTAGGTTTAAAAGAAGTGGAGGAAAATGCAGGGATAAAAATTACAGAAGCTTGGAGGGATCATGAGCAGCTTTATCAGGATGGTTAAGAATGTATTTGGTGTCTTGAAAATCAGTGGCATGGTGGCTTTTTACTGTGGTTGGTGTCTGCCAAGAGACCTGGTTTGCCTGTGCAGGGCATTGTGCTCAGTGCTGCAGATGCTGCTCTCGATCGGCAGAGTGTGGTTACCTGTTTTGTCCTGGCTGTCAAACAAATGCTCAGCACTATGTCAGTTTTTTTCTGTAGAAAAAGGATTTGCTAATGTAGTCAGGAATTTTTAATGTATCCCTCTTTATTTACAAAGGATGTAAAGTCCCTTTTCTCTAGGTACATTGAAAATTGAATAAAAGATGCTTGGTTTGCACACAGTCATATTGTTCATGGTCAGGTAGCATTTAATCCAGAAACACACTGAATTTGCTGAAGTTCGTGCTACCTTTGGTCCTTTCATAATCTTCAGGGCTCCATTTCTGTCTTGCCATGCCTTTTGGGGGTTTTCCTCTCACGCAGAGGGATAGGCATTGTTTGCTGGAACCGGTGCAAGTTTGCATGCAGACACAGGGGAAAATTTGCCCTGCTCATCTCCCAGCCCAAGCACTGACTCCCACAGCAGGGACTGGACTGCAGCATTGCAGGCTCAGCAGGGAAGGCATCCCATCCCTGGTAACAATTCTGTAGTGGGCAGCGTGATGGAGAAGGGACACTATGGGAAAGAGCCAGACCAGGCTCTCCTATGAGCAGCATTTGCAAAGTGGTGCTTGTTCAGCATGGCACGCTGGCATCTGAGGTGCCCCAGCTCCAGAACTGTCCAGAAGTGTGTAAAACTCAGGGGATCTTATTGCAGGTTTACAGCCCCCGTTACTGCTGTGGGCAGAACAAGAGTCCTGTGAGTGCTGCCTGGTTCCAGGAGCAGGTGCCCGGGAGCTGCGGTTTGTCCTTGCTCCGTCTGTCAGCGAGTGGGGAGGGATTTGCTTCAGCCCCCGCCAGCGTGGCACCCCCTGCCCGCCGCTCCTTTATGTTTAGCTGGCAGTGTGGTCGCGTCGCAGCCGTCGCCTCGGTGCTGCCCAGCTTCCCACAGCGGTTCAGCTGCTGCTGCCTGGGTGGAGAGCCGGAGGCTCAAATTAGCAGGGAGCTCTTCTCTTGCCAAGTGCTGTGTCTGACCCAGCTGGGCCTGGTGGGGTGGAGAGGAAGACGCTCTGAAGTCTCCAGGCAGAGCACCCTGCCTGCCTGCTGCCTTCTGGGAGGGTTCCCTGCCGCGGGGGGGGTGTCTGGCCCTGGGGGTGCTTGGGAGGATGCTGAAGCAGTTGGAGAACAGGGTATTGCCAGGACAGTCTTGGGACATGGTGGGAAATCCTGATTCTTGGAACTCTGCTTCCTTCTTGTTCTCCCTTTGAATATCGTATAAACAGCTGGGGAGGCCAGCTCTTGCTCCTGGACATCTTCAGAGCTGCAGGCGTCTCCTCGCTCATGGAAAGGTTTTCTGGGCAGATGTGGGGTTTGGCTGCCCTAAGAACATCAGTATCTGTTCACCGCTGCCACCCTGCCAGAACAAGCTGCTAGAGATTCCACTGTCCCCAGTAGCTGCCCAGCCTAAATGAGAGCCTGTTTGCTCTCTGTGACAGAGTGGCCTCCAGGAGGGGCCGTGGCCTGGTGGTTACAGCACAGATTTGGGTGAACAGGGATGTACCCCAGCCTTGTCTCTGCTGCTGGACAGCCGAGGCTTCAGAACAAGCTGCTTCCACCTCCTGTGCCTCAATTAGGCTCTGTGTCAAGGGTGTCAGTGACAATTGTTATTGATTCTTTTGAAATACTTAATGTCCATGAATGGAAAAGCATTCGCTGGGTTCCAAATGCGTTCAGTGCAAGGGGAAAGCCTGTTGTTTTGTTATTCTGCTGTACCCAGCCTGGCCTGCTGGAACAGCCCTGCTGGTTTGGCTTCCCCAGGCGTGCTGCCACCCTGCCTTCTGTGAACCAACTCTGCTATTGTGTGTAATGCAGGGGCAGGAACTTGTCTGGGCCCCAAGAAAACAGATCTCACCTCTGACCTTTCCCATTCATTGCACCTGCCTGAACTGCACAGCCCGGAGTGAAAAAATGGGTGGAAGGATGCAGCTGAGGTGAGGACTTGGTCTTTAAACCCTATTCTTTTTTCCATGGCCCTTGGATAGAGCTGTCTGCAGTATGTGCAAGGGCAGCACGATGGCAAAGTGTGGCTATCGCAGGGAGAACTACCGAGGGGTTTGCACATTGTTGGTCCTGACAGCTCCGGAGGAGGCAGTCTGAGGGACACCATGGGTGTGGTGGAGCAAAATGAGCACCTCCTGACAGCCTAATGAAGGTCAGAGTAAATGTAGGCATGGTTTGCATTGGGATTTCTGTTTTATCTGCAATGGTCAGCAGGCACTACTTGTAGGGAAAGCTGGGCCAACTGCAGGGAGAAGAAAAGAAAAGAGGAAGGCATGTTCACAGTCTGTCTGATGACTATTCCTGCCGAAATGGACGTGAAATTCCCCTCTTCCTGCAAATAGCAGAGAAATGGGAGCAGCTGGGATAGCTGCACTAGCTATGTCTTATGCATTTGACCAGCCAACTTGGAAAGTGGCCTCTCAGTGTCTGGAGATGTGTCCAGACAATGTGTGCCAGCCCTCTGCCAGGTCTCCATCACATTGGATGGACGGGGAAGAGAGAGAGCTGCAGGAACTGGAGGGGATGTGGTACTGGCGGGGCCCACCCTTGCTCCTGTCTCAGCTCTAGGCACAGGTGCCCCCCTCTTCTGTGGTTTCATTCTGGTGAAGTAAAGGAAACAAAACTGTCAAGTGGGTCTCTAGCTTCCCTTTCCTTTTCCCTGCCAGAGGTGGAATGAGGACTGTCTGTGTGAAGGACATCAAGGTATTTTTAGCATGGGTGAAGAAAGGCAAAGTATAAAATATATGGGAAAATATGCCTCCTACAGCTGCAAGAGGACCTGCTCAGGGCTACTGTTTTTGCTGGAAAGGATTTATTTGCCTGAAACCCAGCAAGGTGAAGAAAACACCTCTTTCTTTCACCACAGGCTGGGGAAGAAGGCAGCTGTGTCTTGCTCTTTCCCCCTCACACAAATCTAGCAAGTCCTAGTAGAGGATTTCTTCCTGCTGCTGGCACCCCATGCTCCTGGCAGCTCCTGGCTCTGTGTGCTGGCAGTGGGAGTGCAGGAGGACTGGAGATGGAGCGATCCTGTGGGGCAGTGGCACTGCTGGGGCCGGGGACTTAAGGCATTTGTGTCACTCCAGCTCACAAGCCTGGGAGGCTGGACTTGCTTTTTCCTAGATGAGTCCTGTTCTGTGATGGAAAAGTGGCTTTTTCCTGCACTTGCTGGTAACAATGAGAGGGACCTCCTTGCCCTTAGTGATCATCATTTGCTGAGAAGTGGGGAAAGTGGTTCTTCCATGTTCCCTTGCTGAACTCTGTTCTGATGCTGACTACTGGCAAAAAAAATACAAATTTCTAACTAGACAGCCACTTGAAATGGCCTGCCTTTGCTGTCTCAGGCTGTCCAGGAGGAGCCTGTCTCCAGCTGCAGCGCTGGGCTCCCCTGTCTGTGCCAGTCAGGCTGTGAGCATCCCTGCCCAGGGCCCTGCACAGTTGCTGCTTGACATTAGGTGCTTTAGGCAATGTGCAGCATGGGGGCTCCCCTCTGCCCTGGAGAAGGCGTTGGGAAGGGGCTGGTGCTTCCCTGAAGCTGGAACAGCGTGCACTGCCAGCACTTTGGCAAATGAAGGAGTGCTGGAGTGTGACTTGGAGGGTGCCCCTATGTCCCTGTGCTGAATTTAGCTCTGCGCCCAGTTTGTTTAAAATCCACCATTGCAGTATTTTGCTGCCTCCCCTCTGTGGAGCTGGGCATTAACAAGGTCTGCAGAGATCTCTGCTCAAAGTCAAGCTGCTAAAATTCATGGAGGTGCCTTTCTTGGGCTCAGCAGGTCTCAAGACTGTTTACAATTCTTGTCTCAGACCCTGAAACTGGAGTGGTTCAAGTGGGTGAGCTGCCGCTCTTTCCTCAGGGTGGTTCATTGGCAGGTTGAGCAGGGCCCGTATATCCCCTGGTGTTGGATCTGGGTGTATTTCTCTAAGTGTTGAGTGAAATGATGAAAAGGCAGCGTAAAGCTTTAGTCACTGGAAAGCTTTTCTGAGAGAGTGAAGCTTCATACGTTGCTTGGCTGAGGGTAGTAGCCCCTGGAAGGAGGACAGCTCAGGTGTTTGATACTGGGCTGGTTCTCAAATCAGGCAGTGCTTGGTGGGGGCAGTCTCCGAGAGCTTGCATATACAAGTTTAAAAAAAAAAAAAAAAAAGAAGGAAAAAGAGGATGAGAAAGTGGTGATGGGGGGAGTAAAGCATTTGAGCCATCATTGTGCTTGTAGCAAACACTCAGGACAACCCTTGTCCAGCCCTGGCCACCTTGGCAGGACAAGGCAGAGGCATGAGGCTTTAGTGATTTCCCTCATGAGTGTAGTAGATCCACTTGTGCAGCTGGAGGCACATACATAAGTTGTAATTTTTCTGTAATGCTTTCAGATTTTACCAGCTATGTCTGTTGTGGGTGCTTGGGATTTGTCATTCACTATATGGCTTATATGAAACCGTACAATTCCCTGTGTGCATTTCTTTGTCAATGATCCAGATTTTAAAAATTACTGTTATTATTTAAAGTAGATGTGATGGTACTGTCTGGATCTGTAGATTTGTAAAGAAATAACTGTAATTTTATTTTCTGCAGGTGTGTGTATCTCAAGTTCTAAAGGCATTTTCCACCTGTAGAGGGACTCTGTGTGCTCTAAGCACCACCAAATCAGCCCAGAGTCCAGAAACTCAGAAACTAGCAATTGAATCTCCCGAGAAAGCAAAGGTCTAACCTAACTTTGCATTGTGTGCCAAGTAGCCTCATGATAGCACCTTTTAAGTGTCCTGTGCTCTAAAGGCACCTGTGTTCCTTCTGTTTGCTGAGCACATCTAATCAAACCTGTTTGTTCCAGGTTAAGAACTATTATTTCCCATCAGAAGAATTGCAGCACCTGTACTTCCCTTTATGTTGTTTGGCCAGGGAATTTGATGCTGAGCTGTACTGCCAGGGTAATTTTACATTCACTTCATTAGCCAAGGTGGCCTGTGTGGGGCTGACCTGTAATGAACATCCAGTTGCAGCTCTCCCCTCCCCACTCTGAACCAGAGGAGGCCACAGCGTGAAGTGGAGGTGAGGTGAGGGTTTTGGCAGCTAAGCAGTGTGCTGCTGCTCTTAAACAGCATGCTGATGGTGCTTGATGAATTGTTTCGTAGACCGGAGGCACATCTTCAACGCCAGCTTTACTGTTCTGCATAAAAGCCTTGCAGGCTGCAGTGGTTTCCTTTGTATGGAGCCGGGGTGTGGGAGGCTTCATTACGCTCTACCCTGAAGTTTTAACATTACAATTAGTGTTAACATACAGCCTGGGATTTGTGAGATCAGTCTTAGATGCAGTCTTAAAACATCGTGAGTGATGCAGGCTGTCTTCTGAATTTGCTGTCCACCAGAGGAGCAAGTGGTTTCAGGCACTTTCTCTCCAGTGTTGGTCCCTTGTCGACAGAGGGTTTCTCTTGTTGCCTTCCCTCGTGCGTGGTGGTAGCCAGGGATCCTCTCTGCCTGGGGTGCTCATGCAGTGGAAGCACCACAGGTGAGAGACTTGAGGAAACTGTGTGTGTCTGTTACGTGCTGCTGTCTCCCACGTGAAACTGTCCCAAGGAACCACTGTACATTTGTAGGCACATCACAGGAGTGTGCTGCAATTCCTCTACCAGCTCCCTGCCCAGGGGAAGTCGGCAGCACCTGCATAACCCCAGCCTGTGAGTCAATGATTGCAGCACATGTTCACTCCTTTATGTTGTCGCACTGGTTTTCCCCTCCTTCCACACCCAAAGCCCCACATCGCCCTACTCCTCCCTGCAGAACATCTCTCCTCCTGCCAAAATCATCCCTTCATCTCTGAGGCTATTCCACCCACCTCATCTCCCAGCTTTGTGTTCCTCCCTGTGCTCTCTGGGTGTGTGGATGTGCTCCCCACACATTCACTCCTCTTCATACATACTTGTCCACTCCAGCGGGCAAGTACCTGCTTGTTGCTGACCTTGCCTACTTAGTGCTGTTTCACAGTGTTCCCCTGTTTTCATGCTTGTGAAAGCCTTGCTGTCTCCTGCCAAACTCCTGGGACTGCACAGCTTGCAGTATGTTACAGTCCCTTTACCTTCTGGGATCCTTTAAGGTGAGGAACAACGTTGATGTTTGCCAGAGGTCAGATCCTGGGATGAATAAGACATGACATGGCCATTGCAAGTTTCCTTTCTAGGGTTGCAGCCATGCATTTACATTTCGAATTCTTCCACTGTGCCACACCACCTCCTCACCTGGAGGGGTGGCACTGTGTGTGACAGAAGGGTTGGAATGCACAGGGCTCGCAGCTGGCGGTGGCACAGCTGGGAGCCTCTGGGTAAGAATCAAGGAGCAAGCAAATAATGCAAATGTCATTGTGGGAGTCTACTGCAGACCTCCCAGCCAGGACAATGACACCGATGAATTATTCTTTGAGGAGTTCAGGGAACACTTCCAAGTCAACTGCCTTTGTCCTTCTTGGGAACTTCAGCTTGCCAGAAATTGACTGGGAACATCAGACAGGTGGCACAACCTGGGTATGACCAGAAGATTCCAGAAAAACTGGATGACAGCTTTGTGGAACAGGTTCTAACGGAGAGGACTCGGGAAGATGCCCTCCTTGATCTGCTGCTTGTCGACAGAGAGGGTCTCCTTGCTGGGGTGGAGGTTGGTGGCAATCTCAGCCACAGCGACCACGAAGCAATCAAGTTTTAAAATCTCTCTTGACTGGAGGAAAAGTGCCAGCAAAACCTCAGCTCTGGACATGAGAGCAGATGAGTGTCCAAATGACTTGGGCATGGGACTGGAAGGGATACTAAGTGAGTTTGCAGACCATACAAACCTGGGAGGAGCTGCTGACTCCCTCGAAGGCAGGGAGGCCTTGCAGAGAGACCTCAACAAATTAGAGCACTGGGCAATCATCAACCGTATGAAGTTCAGCAAGGGAGAGTGTCAGATTCTGCACGTGGGATGGGGCGTACAGACAGACGTACCCTGGACGTACAGACAGACTGGGGAATAAGGGTCCCTTTCAAAGCAGCACATTCTGTGATTCTGTGATCTCAGGAGGCAGAGATCTTAAAACAGAGGGTTGTCACTTGTAGCTGTCTAAGACAAAAAGAATATTGTTGCCGAAAAGGTTTAAAATTCCAAGAAATTATTCTTAATCTGGGAGTCTTGTTTGTGCTTCCATTAGCCAAGATAACAGGTATTAATAGTTGTCTGGTCGCTGCAGGACCTTCTTAGAGGTTAACAGGGCACAGCAGCACATAGGCAACACCGAGGCAATCTGTAGGGATCTTGAGAATTCAACCCTGTAACAAATTGTCCACATTTTTGATGTAGAACTTCACAACTGAATTTTGTTCTGTTGATGCACTGAGAGGGCCAGGTCTGCTTTGTCCACATCTGAAGGGAGCTGGTGCAGAGGGTCTCCTTGACAAGCCACCTGCTCTGTGGTGTTTGCCAGCTTTCCTGTCCTGGCAGAGCCCCCCAGTGACTGGCTCTGGAGCTGTCCTGCAGGAAGGCTGTGATGTGAGGGTCTGTGCAGGGAGCTGGTGTCAGTCACTGTGTGCTGCCTCTCCCCTTGCCGGGGAAGGCTGTACTGGCTCCTAAGAGCAGGGCGTCACAGGGAGCCTTTCTGCCTTCTCCCAGCTCATGGACCTTCTCTTCATCACCTGAAAGTGTGGGGTATTGAGGATAAAAAGGAGGGGTGCTGGTGAATATATCAAAATGTATGATGTCAAAGCCCCTCTGCATTTCGTTGTGGTGCTGGAGATGTTGCAGAGAGGAGGCTGACTGATCATAGCCAAGAGAATTGGATGTGAAGTGGGTGATGCTGGGTGGAAACAGGGAAATTACAGGGTGAATCCAGACCCCAGTCACCCTTCTTGCTCAGTGTGGGTTGCTGCTGGTCTCTGGGAACCAGCTGCACATGGAGTTGAGTACAACTGTCACAAGCGACAATCACGTGGACAGTGCCACGATTTAGGACACTTTCTCCATACCATGTGAACACAGTTCTTTTTGTCCATCTGTTTAATCCGAGGGCAGACTCTGGCTCTGTCAGGTCGTCTGGGCTTTTTGGCAACTTCTAGAAACCTCCTTGTGGGCTGCTGGTGGCAGCAAGAAGCAGTAACTCTGTGGTAGCCCAGCACACACCTTGTCTGAGCACACCATTACCGGTGCCACAACACTGCTGGGCAAAGGTCTGCAGGGACTCAGGTACCAGCTCTGTGCACTTTGATGGGGATCTGGCAAGGGGGGAGGAAAAAACTGGTTAAACAAGGACTTGGCTAAACTCTGGTATGAGAAGGAGCTGCAGCCGGACTGGGTGGTGGCTGTTAGCACAGACCATCAAACCAGGAGAAGACATGCCTGTCTACCATGCAGGGTCAGAACTTCACTTCGGGGTCCAAACACTGTTCTCAAAACTGTGCTGCTCAGGGGCGTTATTCCAGATTTACCACAGCATTTCTGAGCTCAAAACCAGGTCATAAGGAGCTGATTAAAGTCAGGCTGTATGAGATTTGAGATGGTCAAACCAATGCATCCTTCATCTGCATAACTGGATCCCTCTGAGTTACTGGAGTTGCTTGGAAAGGCCACAGTGAAACCGGACACCTTACACCTGAAACTGAAAAATACGAGGAAACCTCTTTTAAAAATGGTCACGCAGGGGCTGCTCAGGAGGAGAAGCGACCCAGGAGTCACTCACTGGTCCGTATGGTAAAAAATTGGCTGTGCAACAAAGCTGCCTGCCTTGCTTGCTGCAGCTCATTGAAACATAAATAGCGTGAGGCCACGGGCTGGATCTAAGCCCACGGAAGCCAGCGTAGGGCTCCCACTGGGCTGCAGCCAATGTGGTCCAGAGCAGCTTTGTTTTAAAAATGGAAGAGAACATAAACAGGCATGACTGAGCTCTGACATTGCCTTGAACCCAGATACATCTCTGTCCGGAGCAGAGCAGCTAGCTCTGTGTGCTTCAGTGCTCAGGGATAACATGAGGTCTCAGAAGGACCAAGGGGAAGGAACAGCAAAGGTGGCTGAGGCAGAAGAGCTTTTCCTGTGACAGGATTTACTTGTGTGGGATACCTGTGTCTTTTTTTTCCCCCTGTGAAGAGAGACACCTTAAAGCTGGTCCTACAGCAGAATTCGAAGTGGCTTCAGAGATTAAATCAGTCTCTTGATTTCCTTCAGCACCGTACCATTTAATGGGAGTTACGCCATGAACCTGAAAAGCATTGTTTGTAAAATAAGTCTATTGTGTGTGTGCTGGGTACTTTCAGCATAGTTAATGCAGTGCTGCAGGAGCCAGTGATGCAGGTGGTGTGGCTGGAATTTCTTTTAGGGGTTGGATAATTTTATGACTAATAGTAACACTTGCAACTATGCACGGTGAAAGAGTAATCACAATTTGTGCTGCAGGGCATAAGCTGACTGTTTCTGTAGGTCATGAGGACTTTTTTTTTTTTTCCTCTCTGTAAAGTAATACCGCTAAAGGTACTTTTGAAGGTTGTTTTTTTCTGCCTTTTGAACATTACACATTGGCTGCTGGTCAGAGGTGGATTATCTGATGGGATGAACCAATGGCCTGATCTGCTAATTACTAAATTCCTACGTAAGGCTTTTATTTCCTGCACAGTGAGGTGCTGTGCATACACTGTGACTTTTCAGAGAGACCCTTTTTTGTGAGATGGAGTTAAAGCACCAGCTCTGGTCCCTAATTGAAACCAGGAGCCTTCAGTAAGTTTGGACCATGTCTGCCTGCTGAGCAGCCCTAGGCGGGCCTCTGTGGTTTCTCTTCCATGCACAGGAACTGTATCTCTGGCACAAGGTCTTAGAGTTGAGTGAAGAAATTGCAATAGATAATCTACCATATTTATTTCACTTTGTTTGTTTGCTTGTGGAACTTCCAGGAGCAGATCAAAATCTCCTGGCACGTATTTGATGTTGTTTAGCAGTTTTATGGGCACTGCTTTTTCTTTTTTATTTTCCTCCTGATCTGGCTAAGGCTAGCCTTTAGATAATCCAGGCCTGTTGTGAATGCTTGTAAGAAGTTAATTAAAAACTGGCCGTCTCTGAGTAAACCAAAACGCAGTTTGAAAATATGTTGGGGTTGATTCTTCCAGGGTGGTTCAATCACTCAGAAAACTGGGAGAAAGCTACTTTAATTACTGGGAAGATGAGTGGTAAAAAGAATCTTTTTAATGTTGCTGGTTGTGGCAGCTTGGTTTTGCTCTGTTCCTTCCACTCCTATAGCTGTACAGCTCTGTACAAACTGTATACAGCTGTGCACACAAATGAGCAGCTGGGCAGTTTTGACCATTGGGCAAAATCCCTGGTGGGCGATGTTTTTGTTTTTAAAGAGCGAAAAATAACCTGGCTTGGTTTTCCAGCTTGCAGTTTGCAGCACCGTTGGTTAGAAATCATCCTTTTGTTGTGAAAGCAGCGTGAACTGGAGCAAGCTGCTAAAAAGAGAGAAAATGCAGGATGCTGAGATGCTGGCCTGTATCACTTCTTTGACTGTAATTGCATTTTGGCATCTCATGGGTCCTACTTAAAGTCTGCACATCGCGTTGCTCCTCTGTGTTCCTCTATGGCTCCTGCTTTGCTTGTGCTATTGAAGCAGTCAGGATTTCACCAGGGATTTTTTCTTCTGTCTCAGGTTCATAGGTACCGCAGCCTCCCCAAATCCTGCTCCCATCAATCCGTTAGAGGTCCGTGCTATGTCTTTTCAGGGTGGGGAGGGGAGAGGACTTGCTTTGCTGTGAGAAACGTGGCCCTACACTGACTGTAAGGACGTGAGCACCCTCGGCTCCCCCAGGCCCTTGTAGCAGCTCAGGAGTCAGCAGGGCCATTTGGTGTCTGTCACACCCAGCCCCTGCTGGAGCTCTGGGACCTTGCTATAATGGTATAATTGGTGCTTTTCTCATGTCTGAGATGGGGAAGTCTGGGTTGGAAAGAAAAGCTTATAATTTTTTTCCTATGACAGTTACTCTTTTCTGTCCTCATCCTTGCTTGTTTTCTTAGATTTACCCTGGGGTGAGGGATGAGTCACAAAATCTGATGGGTTTTGTGAGAAGAGCCTCGGGCACCAAGCAGGGAAGGACCAGGGAGTGGTGGCTGATTCCTCGGGAGCAGTCCGTGGCCACCACGTAAAATCTGATGCTGCTGGAGCCACCAGGTGCTCTCCACTCTGGGTGTTGGCAGGAGGCTGGGGCAGCTGAGGAGAACGTTTTGGCTCGATCACCAACCTGCTTAGACAACAACCTGTCCTGGAGCTTGACAAGGCAGCAGCACAGCCTGGCCCTTGCAGATCCTGCTCCTTGCCTTGGGAGCAGGCAGATTGCTTACAGCCAGAGAAGAGGAGATGAAAGGGAGAGGAGGGACCAGCTATCATTTATTCATGCTGTTGAGCTGTGTTTCTTTCCAGTGCTGTAAGACTGGGGCAGGACTTGCAGGCAGCTGATGAAAGAGGAGACAGAGCTCACCAGGAAACAGGAGAGAGCTTTAAGGAGGAGTTTCAGGAGGGCCCCTGGGAGATGGGAAGGTTTGTGTGCTCCCCCAAAGTAGTCAGAGGCTGTAACAGTCTGAGAGGGCAAGGGAGTGCCCTCGAGAGAGAAAAGAAAATAAATAAAAAGCGTGGAGAGGCCAGCTGAGAAGGAATGGAAGAAACTGGATAGTCATCTTGTTATTGCAGAGTTGGTAGATAAAAATATGGGTTTTTTCTCTTCCGTGATATTTCCTGTTTGCTAAAAATTTTAAGAGAGTATTATGCCCGAGGTGTATTTCCTCTCATTTGAGCTATTGCTGGGTGAGAGCCTGCCTATCCAGAGAGCCCACTACAATGCTAGTATGACTGACCTCAGGTTTTGTAAAAAAGACCCGTAAGACTTTCTGGGGTTAGATATGGGGATAGGTTTTAGAAACATCCTAAAAATTTCTGTGGAGTCTGGTGGAAAATTATGCGTGCTCTGTTTTTTTGTAACTCTTCACAGCCTGTAGCAGGGATGAAGTTGCTAATTAAACTCTTATTTTATTTGAGATGACCCAAAATAGTTAGAAATATTCCTAAAGGACATCCCTCCACAAGGGTTGCTCACAGCAACTGAATGCTTTAGGGACCAGATTTCACCAAAGTTCTGGGACATGCTGTGTGTCTCTGGTTTTGTGACAGCCACGCTTTTGATCATATGCAAAGATGAATAAAAAACGTTGCTCTGACATTTCCAAATTATGCAGTTACAAGCATTTGAAGTTAAACCCAGTGAGGCTTACTTTGCCAGCTTCTGAGATACAGAGATCAGATTATTTTTTAACTAGAAAGCAAATTTTTTTCTTATTTCTAATGAGGATCAGGGTGCCCACAGGCCTGATTTTTCCAATAGAAGCAGTAGCATTTTTGTAACAAATCTGTGTGAGCCTGAGTGCACAGACCCTGTGAATCAGACTCTCCATCCTGGTATTTTTGAGTGTTTTAGAAGGTGAAATAATTGAACCTCACAGTACTTCTGTGACTCAAGTTTATGTTGCTCTCACCATCAAATGTTGACTGAAAAACAGTTGAGGAGAGCATGCTGAGTTTAGTCATTCCATATTTACTCCTCACAAGCTTTGTCCTGGTCCTTCATCGGTGCTGCTGTGAAGGTTACTGAATTTTCAAACACCAACACATCTGCTTTTCAGGGTGAAAGCCCCATCTTCACAGTGCTGTCTGAACCAGTGCTGAGCGAGGACCTCCTATTTCAGTCAGTGTTGTGAAAAGGTGTGACAAAACTCACTCAAGCAGCCCAGATCCTTAAAAGCAGGTAAAAGCCCAGTGTGTGATATCTGTTGTGCAAGTGCCACTCTTGATGTTGGCTAAAAGAGTGAGAGTGTAGAAGAGCACGCTGGGCCATCCTGAGTGGTGCTGTCTTCATTTCGTGCACTGCACCACCAGGTCTTCCTCTTGGATTAATTCTTGCCAAGAGCCAGGGCAGCACAGAAATGAACCTGGTGGAGGTGAGCAATTTCGGTTTGCTGCCAGTTTACCTGTTAGCCTGTTCCATCACAGCAGGACTTTTTTGGGTGGATAAGCTCCTGGACAATAGACTGCTGAAAATCCCATTGCATCATTTTGGCATCAACTCTCCAAGCAGAAGGGCATGTCCAACAGTGGCACTTAGGTGTGTTATGAAATATAATAGACAAAGCCCTAGCATCCTGTAGCAAACAGGATTTACTTTCTGCTCCAAGTTTTATAGATCCTATGAAAGGCTGATGTGGTAGCCTGGATATATAGCCAGCACTTTCCCTTGGGACTTCTTCTTCTAAGGCACTTACAGGCAGGTTTTTCAAAAGTAGTGAAGTTGTAAACTTTTGGGGTTGAGAGTTATCAGTGTATTTAGATGGCTGGCTGTTTTAAAACTCCTTCATAAATGATTTTTGCCTTGTGTGGTGAGCAGACTGGAGTTAACTTGGAGCAAGGCAAGTTACAGCCCTGGACTTCATGAGAGGAGACTTTGCCGTGTTCAGGGACCTGCTTCAGAGAGTCCCATGGGAGATGATCTTAGGGAGCTTTGCAGGAAAGGACTTTGGGATTCTGGTGCAACCTCCTTTAGGTGACAGTGATGCTGCTGTGAGCAGCGATTCAGACCAGATGATTTCCAGAAGTGCTGTGCAACCTCAGCAATTCTGTGCTTTGGTATTAGCATGCCTTAAAAATAGATTAAAGAGTATTGAAGAATGAACTGCCCTGGGCTGCTTTGCAGCCCAGGAAGTCACAGACACACACACACAGTCCTCATCTCCATCTCAGGAGGCACTGCACTGGGAACTTTTCCTCTAAAACAGTGTGTAGCACATAAACTGTTCTGTAATGTTTCAGAGCACCAGACCCGAGGTCTGATGCTCTCCTAGCAATGTAGAACCTGGAGCTTTGTGAGTGATTGGGGTCAGAGGAACATAAAGGACAGACAATAAACAACTTTTGGCAAAATGCAGTTGAGAGGACAGCTGCTTTCACTTACCTTCGCTTTTGGCAGAACATGCTAGAAATGGGCATTTTGATAGATGTGGTTGTGTAAGGCAGTACACTCTTGCCATTATGGAAAAGGACTGACATTGAACAGTCAGTGGAGCTTGGTAGGAATCACACCAGGAGCCTGTGGAAAAGGTCAGCAAAACTTGGTAAAGAGACTGAGAAGAGTATTTGGATGAAATCTCAGGACAGCATGTAAATAACCAATGTCAGACGGCATTTTCAGTGGATATTTATTCTGGAGCCAGCACAGGAATTACTGTGTGAGTTTCCTGTACTGAATTACACAAGAGGCAGATCGGTCAGTTGTTAGGGTTTTGTTTGTCCTGAAGTTCATTAGCTGGACGAGTGCTGGGCTGTAGGAAGCCCTCTTCCTTGGCTTATGGAAATTTCCAGTGCGTTGGAAAGAAAACGATAATTTTGCAATCAGTCCTCGCAAGCCACCTTAAGCAGTTGGAAGGGCAGTGCTAATGCTCTGGTAGAAAGCTACAGCACAGTTAAATATTCCACTGAAACAGGATAGCTCTGTGAGGCGTGCTGGCCCTTCTCCAAGGCAGCTAACCCGGCTGTCTCCTGCTGGGTGAAGGATCACCTCCTGGAAGCCCTCAGGAATGCCGGCTGGTGGCAGGGATTGCTTGTGGAAAACAGGGGCCCTGCAGCAGCATTTGGCTGGCCCCTGCAGCCTGGGCTGCGGGAAGTTCAGCCGCGTCTCAGCTCGTGAATGGCTCCGAGTTTGTTCTGTCTGGGGCAGAAGCTTAGCAGAACTCAAACCAGAAATTTCCCAGTAAATAGTTTTTCAGTTCGCTAGAAGTTCTGAAAGAGCGGTGGAAATGGCTCCCCTGATTTTATGAAATTTAGGGCAGTGTGATAAAACACTAGACCTATCACCCAGGTTTTATTAATATGGAAGGTAGCACAGAAATTAGTTAAATTTATAATACAGCTTAAATGTCATTCACTAAGTGCAGTGATGGCACAATTTTACCATCATATTTCAACTGTTAAAGCATTTTAATTTGTGTTTCCAACTCCCAGCTATAATAATAACAATAAAAATATTAATACATTTAAGATGTATCACAATGAAAAAAAAACTCTAAAAATCTGCAACAACTCAAACTCTCTGCATAGGGAGAGAATGACAGGAGATATAGTATATAAGGGTTTTTTCCCTAAGAATGTGAATCTCTTTCCACTTGGCCTTCAGAAAGGATCTATGCTTGGAATCAGCTAAAAAGGAGAGGTGCAGTTTAACAATCGCTGGCACTTCAGATAAGGAAGATCTTCATCAGCTTCAAAACCCCTCTCAGTGATGGACGTGCCTACAGATCAGCTAAGAGCAGAATAGTTGCTTTGTTTCTTCTCTTTCTGCACTAAGTGCGTGCATTATTATTGCATGTACTTTGCTAAAGCAAACTGAATCTTCTATACTGGCCATTAAAAAGTCCTTTAAACTACCTGAATCATAAACCTCCCTGGTTCTCAGCTGTGCTGTGCTTTACACAGGGGTCTTATTTGTACTTCCTATAATTGTATGTCTGCACATCTGCGAATGTGCTCATTGTGAGCAGATGACAGCAGCACGCCGGAGTCTTTAGAGGAAAGTTCAAGGGTAGTGTTCCACGCACAGGCGACAAGAGCCGGGCAGGGCAGAGCCCAGCTGAGCCGAGCCTGGGAGGGCAGAACCGGGTGGGGCAGAGCTGGACCGGGCCAGGGGTGGAGTTTGGGGGCTGCTGGTGCCCCAGGGACCCCTTGGCTCGGTCCCAGTCCCGTTCTGCAGGAGGGGTGGGCTGGGGGTGTCTCCCTGCTCTGCCACCAGGAGCATCCCTTCTCCATCATCATCCCTCTTCCAGCTCTGGTGGGTTTTAAGGATCCCGAGATGCTCAAAACAAAGGAACTTTTGAGACAAGATTTACAGAGCAAACTAAAAGTGTTCTTCTTGCCTCTTCTTGTATCGCGTCTCTTAAGCCTTCTTGAGAAAGTTTTTAATTGAAAGACACCACGTTAAAAAAACAATCTCAAGTGCGAGTGGAGTCTGTCCCAGTTTAGCAGGCTGAAAATATTCAGCAAACTCAATAAATCTTCTCTCAAACAGTGGGATTTAGGCGTGAGTGTTTTAGCAAGCTAGGGTCGCGGTAAATACAAGCTCTTTCTTTTTGTCTCTGTGGAGTTGAATATCAGGAAAAGGTTCTTCACTCAGAGGCTTTTTGGGTGCTGGAACAGCTCCCCAGGGCAGTGATCACAGCTCCAAGCCTGACAGAGCTCAAGGAGCATTTGGACAAGGCTCTCTGGGATTCTTGGGGTTGTCCTGTGCAGGGCCAGGAGTTGGACTCGATGGTCCTTGTGGGTCCCTTCCAACTCAGAATATTCTGTGATTCTATGGGATAAAAAGTAATTTCTGTCAATTCCTCCTGGTTCCTGCTTTCTTAATTATTTTTGTCAAGTGTGTTGCACAGTCTGGTTTGAGATCCAAAGCTGGACATTGACGTGGGAGTTAGCTGGGAAAGAGGAGAAACAATATTTCAGAAGTTCATATTTTGGAATTATGTCACTGTGTAAGAGCTCTATAAAGAGAGTTTACACAACCCTGATTTTTCCTCATAGCAACCCATGTTGTGTAAATAAAGCTGTCCCAGAAGCAAATGTCTGTGCTTTGCAGCCTGTCCCATTGCACAGCATGCATTTGCTCAGAGGCAGGGTGCCTGAAGGGAGGACTGGCAGCTCATTTTGTCCATGTGAGTTTTAAACCTGTGTCGTGGAAGAGCTTGAGCATGCTCTTGTCCCCTTAGTACTCTGAGGCTTGATATGGTTTTTAAGTCATAGGTATTTAGGATTTTCCATTACTTATCAAAATGTTAGCCTGTCTTTGCATGTTTGTCCACCCTGACTAGCAGTTGGTATTTGATGATGGTTCCGAGGAAATCAGTGTTACAAATCTCAGCTTTGCCAAACAGAGATGCTGGTGTCAGGCTGCATGCACAGTTCCTCTGCAAAGGCGGGTGAAGGCTGGCATTTAGGCTTGGAGGTCAGATAAAGCTTTGGTGGTGTCAGCATCTGATGAGAAATTTCAGATATTCTTGAAGAATATCCTGATATTCCAGTTGCCTTTTGCTGCCATTTTAATCAATGTTTGATCATGTTTATAGCAGCCTTCCAGTACCTAAAGGCAGCCCACAAGAAAGCTGGAAAGGAACTTTTGACAAAGGCGTGTAATGATAGGACAAGGGGGAATAGCTTTAAACTGAAGGAAGGCAAGTTTAGATTAGGTATTAGGAAGAAATCCTTTACTGTGAGGGTGGTGAGACACTGCTACAGGTCACCCAGAGAAGTTGTGGATGTCCCGTCCCTGGAAGTGTTCCAGGCCGGGTTGGATGGGGCCCTGAGCAGCATGGTCTAGTGGAAGGTGTCCGTGCCCACAGCAGAGAGGTTGGAACTGAGTGATCTTTAAGGTCCCTTTCAGCACAAATCACTCAGTGATACGTAAGTCTGAACCAGAAGTTGTAGTTTCGGCTCTTGAATCAAAATCGTGGAAGTAAACTCCTGCACAGGGATTGCATCCGGGTTCCTGAAGTTCTTGGGAATAGTTTTACAGCCTCATCCAAACCCCAGTAACATTATTAGAAGAGCTTCATCTGACTCAAAATGCAATCATCGAGTTGTTTCCAACATGACATACCTAGAGAGCAGCACCAAAGCAGCACCTCAGTCACTGCACTGTCAGTTCCTCTTTGTTGTGTTGGAAGACTTGGTATATTCCTGTGGGTTTGATGTTCATCAGTATGCCTGTTCTGGTTCCTCCTCAGCAGAGCTGCTGGAGAGCTGATGTGTTGTCCCACAGTTAGAGGTGCCTCTGTCTTCGGGGCTTTGTTTGCTGTCAGAGCAGGGCGTCCCGTGTGGAGCCACGGGCAGAGCAGTCATTCTGCTCTGCTCAAGAACACAGGCAATTTAAAGTAATTTAGACAAATCTTAAGGTGTTTCTGGGTTAGCCTGCAAGAGAGTTGGTTTAGCTCGCTTCCTTGCCTTGAGGTCAGGTCAGCCCTACCTGCACCATTTCTGGCAGATATTTGTCCAGCCCTTTCTTTATTTTCCTCTCCCGATAATAATGTCCATAGTCTGCCTCCAGTCACCACTGAAACTGACAGTCTAGGGCAGTAATTTTGTTGCAATGCTCGCAGGGACCATGGAAACAGTGCATTTCAGCAGGAGTGAGTTACTGCTTTTGAGGTGAATTCAGGGGAAGAAAATGGCTACAGCAGCTTTGAGCGAAATGGCAAACAGAAATGGCAAGGAGAGGTGTAAGATATGGGGGGTTTCTCATGGAAGCAGTGAACACAACTTGGCTGAAAATCAAGCTGCAAGAAGATATTTTAGAAATGCTGCATCTACATGGAAGTGGCAAGGTATTGAGTCTTCAGGAAAATCCCCACCCAAGATAAAAAAATAATGCATTAGCTGTGTTTGCTAAAGCAGTAACAAATGTTGACTTGAAGGTCTGTTGCTCAGTTGATGTTCAGCTTCACATCCTAGACAGCTTCTGTATTTTAAAAAAAAAAAAAAAAAGGGTCTTGGAAACCTCTTTGGGCAGTCTGTGTGCTGCAGTGTTTGGATCAGTTGAGAAAAATGCACTTACCAAAGCTTTCTGAAAGCTTTGTGGACGACCTTGTTGAGCTCTCTTGGGTACAGTCCTGTTGCAGAAAGAAAAACAGATGGCAAAGACTGCTGAGCATAAAATTGCCATTTTCTTTCTTTATTTTCGTAGGTAGCTCCCTGTGCTCAGGGGAGGGAAGCTGCCTACATGTGTTATGTCCTATTAATTGCATTTATTCAGCTACCATGGACTCCAAGCAGCAGATCTGTTGGTGGTTGAAAGCATTTAGAAACATCTCTTAGCAAAATAATTCCTCGCTGCTGTTCATGACGATGCAGTACACACAAATTAGAGCAGGCAGGAAGCCTGCCAGGTCTGTGTCCGAGTGCAGTGCCTGTGATCTGTTGCACTGAGGTACTGATAAATGGAGGCAAACTTCAGCTTTAAATAACTTGTTACCTCAGTGGAACAGGCCTTTGTTGCCTCTCCTGTCTGTAAGGGCTTCACCAGTGCCTCTGAATGACGGGGAGAGTGCCAGGAACAGCACTGGCAGTGATCAAAACCAGGAGGAGCATCTGCTTTTCATGCCGGTCACCTTGAGGTTTACGTAGGAATTTTTTAAGTTGTTACTATTATTTGTATCAAAAACAAAGTGAGGCAGATGGCAGAGTGTGAGTCAGCAGTTGAGGATGTGGTCACTGGGAGTGAATTGGTAGAAACCCATGCAAATGTTCCAGGATTAAAGGTATTTTTGAAACAAAAATAATGCCTAATGTTACAGTTCACCATCAAAGTAGCAAATTATTTTTACCTTAGAAGTAGGAATAAAAATCAAAACCTAGCCTGGTATACAAAACACCTGACTCTGTGTTCTTCTCACAACCTGCTGGTTTTTCCAAGTGCTCCAAGTACTAAAGTTTGAGCGAGGCAAATCTCATACCAGTAAATGTTTTGATGCAAATCCCATGTTTTAAAGACAATGACTGGTGAAAGGCTGGCTTGGTAAGTGTGATTGACCCTGAGATTAGCTCAGCTGGTTGGAGCACGGTGCTAATGATGCCAAGGATGTGGGTTCAATCCCTGTATGGGCTGTTCACTTAAGAGTTGAACTTGATGATCCTTCTGGGTCCCTTCCAACTCAGATTATTCTGTGATTCCAGGGTGAGAACTACTCAAATACCCTTACTGGCAGGTATGACTGGAAGCAGCCCTCTTTGACACTGGCTGTAGCTGTTTTGAGAAACTTGTAGCTGTGCATGAAGACTGTAAAAACAGAGAGACTGCTTTTGATGGCAGTATTGTACAAAGAGGCAGACACCGAGGCAGCCTGTGTGCAGCAGGGACAAGCACACCATAATTGCAGCACAATTGCCATGTTCTGTAAATTAAAGAGGCGAACTTGCCAGCAGTTATGGATTTTAACTGCACAGTTATCATGGCCATAATGCTGAAAATATGATTTAAAAGCTTCTCTGTGTGTTTCATGTGGTTTAAGATGGCCTGTGGAATACTGCAAGAGAGTAGCAGACTAGACAGCATTTCTCCCTGCTTTGCTGCAGAATTTAGCAGTGCCAAAATCATGGTCTTTTATCTTATGCTGCTGAAAGCAGCAGTAGGTGCTCTCCTGCTCAGTCTTCATTTGAGCCAGTGTTTCCTCCTTCCCTTGAAAAACCAGGTGCTCTGCTCTTCCCCCTTCCCCAGTCTATCCTTCAGGACTCCTCAGTGCAGTTTGGCAGAGGAGAGGAAGGTGCAGAGGGACTGAGTTGCGTGGCTGAAGGGATGAGGATGGGCAGGAGAGGACACAGGGCTCTGTGGGCAGCGGTCGCCTCGGGCAGGGGGTTGAGACTGCACGGCCAAAGCTATGGCTGGGCACCTCAGCTGGCTGCAGGTCACAGCCACCCTCCCACGCTGGCATGAACTCCTGGACCTCCTGTGCCTTCAGCGTGGCAAGTGCAGACGAGCAAGAGTTGCAGTTGTTTTACTCTAGTACATTCTGGGTTGAAACAGAGGCATTCCTGGAGCTGGCATAGGAGCTCAGCCCCGTAATTTTGAAGGGTAGTGCAGCAATATGATGGTCGTTCTCGCTCAAAGCCAGCACTGCATCTGCATGTGTGCGTATCCTCACTGAGCTTTCAGACAGCGGGCAGTATTTGCTAGATAATCTTGTGGCACGGGTGGTTTTAATGATTTAACTAAGGCAATGGAAAATTTTAGTGGCAGAAGCAAGATTTGAATTGTATTTTCCACAAAACCAGTTAGCACTCCAGCCCTTGTTTATCAGTTGCTCCCTTGCTGCATGAAATACATTTCCTATACCTAGAGGGGAACAGCAGCAAGGTATTATTTGTGGGTGACTCTGGCAGTGGGACTGCGTTAGTGCCCTGGGTAGTTAATGTCTGCTGATTTTCCCTTCCTTCCTAAGTGCAGTGCTCTGCCGTTTCCTCCATCATACTTCAAGTACTTTTAATGTTCTGCAGCTTACTGTCAGTTTTCAAAGCCGTTCACAAAGCAGTGAATCAGAGTTGTACCTGGAGGAAGAATGGAGTAATTTATTTCTGCACACGAGGTTCCTGACTTGAGATTTGTCCCTGGAGGAGCAATCTTTTTTGCAGGTTCTGCACTAACCAGAAATGGAAAGGTTTGCAGGGCTCCCTCTGTAACACCAGGTTTGATGCTCCTTGAGTCCTTTTAACTGCAGGAGTGTTGTTCCAGTCTTGATCTGAGGACAAGGAATCCACTCTTTTCTGTCTGTCCTTTTGACTTAAATAAGTAACCAAAGAGACTCCCTTGGCCTGGCCCTACCCTTGAATGGGGGTTTTTTGGTAGTTTCTCTGACCCTGTCTGTGATTCATGACTTGACCTAACTCATGCTTATGTCCAGAAATTGTTGGCTGTCCCTCTTCACTGTATCTGTCATCCACATTTCTGTTTTTAGAAGGTCAGTTTACACCTCATCGTCATGATTTTTGCACTCGGTGCTGTGGGGTTGCTTTGGTGTGTGGGGTGGGCCAGGGGATGGGTGTTGCTTCCGCTGCAGAGTGGCACCAGCAGTAGGGTTTGCTCTGGTCAGGGTGTGTGAAATGCATGTCAAACTCTCTGAATACCTCCTTACGTTCAGTTTCAAGCAACCTTCCCCAGCATCTTTTGGATTAGTGTGTTTGCAAGGCACCTAGTGGTAATGTCTGGGGGTATTGGGTATTGCACCTGCATACCTGTTCAGCCAGGAATAACTCTGGGAAAGACCTCAAACAATGCTGAAGTCCCATGGAATAACAGTAAATTGAAAATACTCAACCAGGATAAGAGGAGAAATAAGACCATCCAAGAGAGGGCTAAGGTATCAAGCCGTGGTGAGGGGTCTGTAGATGCTGGGGATGATGAAGAACAAAACCCTGCTTCATTCCTGCCAGTTTCTTTCTTGCCCCATCCTTGCAACAAAAAGAAGAGGAGAGGGGTCTCAGATGAGAAGGAAAATGCTTTTATGCAAAAAAGCCTGTGGACCTGCTCTTTCCTCAGGCTGCTGAGTGAAATTGTTCAGCAGAGTTACAAAAGGGCTGGCTAGCGTGTGGGTGTTAATAGCATTTGCAGCTATGTAAGCAGCAGTAACAACCGCAGAGTAATCAAATCTCGTCTTTCAGAGGGGAAGTTGATCACCTGAGTGGGTCTGGGATTTCCCCTTGCACGATTGCCAGGTATCTTCACAGGCTAATGGAAACATCGAGTGCTGTCTGGGGCCGGGGGCATGGCAGTGCTGGATGGATCTAATCTCTGAACACACAGAGCAGCCCTGGTCACACTCCTGCCCCGAGGCCTCAGAGCTCCCTGGGTAATGCTGTCTCTTATCTCTGGCTGTGGCTTTCTGCTTTTTTATTTTTTATTTTTTTTCCTCTTGAGCTGGGCTTCGACTGCATCGCTCTGGCAGATTCATAAGTGTTGGGTGAGATCTCTCCATCTCCGCTTGCCTCGCTGACTTTTAACCTGAGAGCAGTAAAAAGCATGGCTGAGAAGAGGCAAACATGGTCCTCGTGCCTGACCAGACCCTAGGCAAGGATCATCTCAATCTTATTTTCTCTTGGTACAGCTTTTTTGTCTCTTAATGGTTGATTGACTGGATCTGTGGGCCGCTGGCTCCAGACTGGCTGCCTCTGGTGGGGGCTGTTCTGTAGGATGCAGCATCTGTTTCAGCCTCGTCTTCAGCTTCTTGGCCTTTTCTTCGTATTCACCTGCCTCTTATTTCCAGTAGGAAGCTCAAGTCCTGAGGGCTTCCCATCGTGAGTCCAGAGGGGCAGCTGGGGATCTGGGTCCTCAGCAGGCATCTGCCAGCCAGCCTGATGGGAACAGCAAGAAAAAGGACCACTTTTTGTCTGAAGAAGCATCACCTTCGTGTTTTGAGCCGTGGCTGATCCCTGTGAGACTGGAACCTTGGACCATTGGGGTGCAAAAGTAGAAAGAAAGATGGACCTCTGCTTGTTGAGAGGATATCAGACTGATGCCAAGGAGGGGGGGAGTATGTGGCAGCAGGGCTGGCTGCTGCTTCTGGCAAGCTGTGCCTGCATCAGTGCTGCCTTCCTTGGAGGTGTTTGAGGTGAAAAAATAGCCTTGGAAAACAACTGGTGTGCCTCGGGAAGTGATGGGAAATGCTTTGGGAAGTGATGCCCAGAAGAGAGAAGGGCAAGGAGCTGGCTGGTGCATCTGTCTGTCAGGCTAATGGCAACTATGCCTGGGCCAGCATCTTCTCCTGGCTTGGAGACAGGCTCTTCCCAAGCCTTTGATTTCTGCCTTTATGGGTTTTTTTGCCTTTTCATATCCTAGCCAGAACTGCTTTTTAGAGGGACTGGAGCAAAACCCTCAAAGCTAATAGTTCTGGCATTCCTTCTTAGTAACACTGAAGTGTTTGCTGAGGTGTTTTAGTTCTTGACTCCTGCTTTTTTCCAGGCGTAGGCTTGTTGACTTTGCGTGGCCATCAAGAGAGTGCTCGAGCCAGTGAGCAGTGCTCATGGAGAGCTTGAGGACAGGCTGAACCTGTGGTAGATAACCTTGCTCAGGTGCTCCTGACACAGGGCAGTGGATGTGGCCTCAGGGCTCCCCTCTCCAGCTGTCACACAGGAGTGAAGACCTGCAAGGCCATGTCTTGAATCCTGGGGACAAAACCTTGGTGAGCAGTTGCCCTCAAGGGGTGTTCTGACTGCAGGATGCTGTAAGAGATCTGTCTTTTCAGTGGTTTCCCTCCTTTCCTCCCTCCCCTGGGCAAAACCAGGTCCTTCTCCAAGGTGTCCTGTGGAGACCCCCCAGGGAAAAGCTAGTTTATTCAGAAGGAACTGGAGTGCCAAGAACTTTCTCTGAGAGGAGTGTTGATCCTATTATATTCTGAAAATCATTTCCTACCACGCTGGAGAACGGGCTTGCCAAAGCACAAATTACCCAGCAAGGAAATCACTGCCTCCAGATTAATTCGTAGCTCCTTTGTCTGTTCTGTGCTTGGCTGATGCGTTAGGTAAATATTTGTACAACACAGAGAATTGCCTCCCTTTCTTCTCTTTTCCAAGGGTCAAAGAAATGTCAGCCATTGGCACTTCTGTGCAGCCAGGCTTCTGTGTTTGCTGGGAGGCAGGCTCTGTGCCAGCCACGGAACAGCCAGAGTGGCTGGCTGTGGTGGCCAGCAGCCCTTCCCGAAAGAGGCAGGTTACTGATGCTTTGTCCTGAGCTTGTTCCACAGGGCAGTGAAGTGCTGAGTTTGATGATGAAACCGAATAACCTCTCCCCTCTGCACAAAAGAAAGAAAGCTGCTTCTCTTGGTGTCCTCCCTCGGTGAATCTCCAGGGGTCAACTGGCTTTTGTTGCCTTTTTTTTTTTTTTTTTTCCCTGATTTACTTGGTTCCTCTCTATCCAGCTGGGCTTCAGTGATCCTTGTGGCTCCCTTGCAGCTCAGGATGTTCTATGATTCTGGGTCTGTTCTCTGGAAAAAAAAGTCCGCTGTCCTCTCCCACTGTTATAAGGAACCCTCAAAGTGGCAAGTGCTGAATTTCACGTGAACTACACAGTCTGTTTCAGCCTCATTCTGAGTGGGGCTGTGTGTCCAGTTGCAGGACACTCAGAAACTGTGGTTTCTGCCTCTTTGCTGTGAACAAGGGGGAAACTCACCAGTTACACATAAAATTTATATAAAGACAGAGGAATTTCTCCTTTTTTCCCCATGACAGTCAGTCTCTGAAGCACAAATTGTGCTTAGCTGCATTAATCAGTAGATTACTCACCCAATGTCTGAAAAATCTTCTGCAGAAGACTGACACTGACCTTGGTATTTTTAGTCACAAACGCATAGCTTCAAATCAGAATATGGGGGGTGAGAAGATCTAGGTCAGAAACTTGTGACTGTTCAGCATCTAACAGGGCCTGAATGAAACCCAACCATGCAAGCCAACACCCACATCAGGAAAGCAGGACACCCTAGTTGCCTCTGAGCTTTGTCTCTCACTTGAATCTCTGACTGCTTTCATGTTTTTCACATTTCTTTCACTTTCATTTCGTTAATTGCCCCCTTTGATCAGCACACCATAGGAGGCAGCTTCAACATCTTCACTTTCTGCTCACCTCTGCCAGACCCTGTGGGACCCAGATTCAGGAGCAAGTAGAGACAGAGTTGTTCAGCCCTATTTGTAGTTACAATAACTGGCCGAGAGCTCCGCGCAGCCAGGGAGGGGGATCTGGCAAATAGGCTGTTTGTGAATTCTAGTTCCTGGGGTGGTTTGGGGTTTGCCTTGGCCTCTATGTAGCCCGGAGATGTTTGGGGAATGATCTAAGCCATGGGGCTGGTAAAAGCCCCCTCCAACGCAGAGGGATGGAGCATGCTCCTGCCTAAGGCACAGCGAGTCTCCCGTGCTGCTGACTGGGTGGGCAAGGTGTAGGTGGGTGGGTCGGGTGAGGATGGGTGTGCTGGCTGTGAAACAGCAGGTGTTTCCCTAGCAGTGGGCTGTTCTTCCCTCTCAGAGCCCGTTCCTGCCACTGCTGCCTGTAGGAATGGTGTAGAAGACTCAGACCATTCATCTAAACACTCCGGCTTGAAGCTGTCGGGATGGTTCCCTGTATATACCAAGGCAGCCAACTTCTTTGGGCCTCCTAGAGCTTTGGGGATGATTTCCAGTTTTAAAGAAAGTGGGGAGAGAGCCTGGCTCCTCTCCCTGGTGTGTGGGTATTTACTGAGCTGGTCTGCCACCAGCCTGGGAGCAGCCAGGGCCCATGGAGGTTTTGGCCCTTGCCCTCGCGCTGGAGCTGCCGTGCGGCGTGGGCACAGCACCGAGCTGCTGGCAGGCCGGTCAGTTGCTGACTGAGTGCCAAAATGTTTATCAGACCTGAAAACCACACAGTGAGAGGCACTGTAGCACGGCTGGGAGGTCTGGGCTCTGCTCACCAGCACTGTCTCATTAGAGGTAGGGGCAGCAGGCACAGGGAGCTGTGAGGCTGTGCTGCATCTGCTCGTCTCTGTCCCTCCTGAGCCCGGGAGGTCGCTGAAGGTTTGGAAGGAAATGGGAATTGATCCTGACTTCTGGATTGAGCGGGATGAGAAGGGAAGGGGGTTTCAAATGAAGTTGCTTTGAACCTGGAAGGTGACTTCACTTGAATAGCAATGTCCTTGACTGCATCACTGCCAATATTTTAGGTGTTGCAGATGAGTGTCCATAATTTCCTTCAAGAAAAGAAAATTGAAGCTTTTATTGTAAAAATAGGTGCATATAAGAATAATATGCTTTTGATGGTTAAACTCATTAGTAATCTAGTTATTGTCTTATTTTTCTTTGGCACTGCTAATTAATAAAAATTGGTGTTCTTTAGTTTGACTACTGGGATTATCTGAGTAATCTAAAAAAAAGTTCCCAGTCCTGTGGTGATTAATGAAATCTCTGACATGTATTTTAGAACTATGATGAATCTTTAATTTAGGTATTAAATTAATAAGAAGGAGGGAAGAGCTTTTAAGGAAGATATAGGCAATTTTTCTCTCTGTGCCAGTCTGCCAACTCCAAGCAACATAAACAACTCCTGGTCTCTGCTGGACCATTCCAGACTGTTAGAGGTCTCTCAGCCTTGTAAAGACCAGTTTATTCTGGTGACTGCTACACTTTCTTTTTATACCCTGTTCCCTGACACCTTTCCGTTTCCTCCGTACAGGATACGGAAGCTGGAGGGAGCTTGCTAAGGTTCTGTCAGACACCAGTGTCCCAGGTGGGGACACCAGCCTTCAGCTTGACTATCCACAGGAGCTGGGACACCAGGTGAGGACACCTGGGCTGCCTTCTGAGCATTCAGAAGGGCAGCCCTTCCTTTCTGATGCTGGCCCCAAGAGACAGCTCTCTCTTCACACAGGAAGGAGGGCTTGCCACAGGGCAGAATCTGAGCTGACTCACAGCAGCGTGAGCGTACAATGACCCCACTGTAGTCAGTTAAGTTATTTTAGATGTACTAACCCGTGGCGGTGCGACAGAGCTGGCTGGGTTTGTGGCACAGGAAGGCAAGATAGAAGTGGAAGTGAAAGGTTGGGAGAGAGTTTGTTGCTCTCCAGTGAAGCACATCTCAGTACTGGTGACTGAAGGCAGTGCTGGAAGGACTATTGCTTGGATGATTTTGAAACACGGATGGGGGAAAAAACCCCAGAGAATGACCTAAGTTTTAACTCTGTGCTAGCAAGCAGTTATAAAATACTGGTATTCTTTTCCTTCAGTAGCTCACCATGGAAATGTGCTGTCAGAAAAGCCAGGGAGCATTTTCACTGTTATATCCATGATAACTGGCCTGTCCTTTGGAAAGAAAGCTTGAGAACTTGTTTTATTTTCTCATACGTTCTTGTGACCGGGTTTGAGCCCTCTTGTAGAGCTTGTATACAACCATCTTGTACATGTCAGTGTCGTGTCATTTATCAGGTTATTTTGGCTTTTCTCTACTTGTATTTCAGATCCAAAAGCTCCAAAGAGTGGGGACGAATAAATCAAATTATGCAGCTGTGGACAACCCTGTCCCATGGATGCCAGAGGTGGGTGCCTTTCTCCTTCCTTTTGTGTGAGGGGGGATTTGGCTGGAGACCTGTAAAGCAAAAGTGAAAGACAGGGACGTATGCCTGGAAATTAATTCACTTTACTAGAAATCCATTCCCTATCACCTTCTCCCTGCTTAATGACACTTACAGACCTGAGTAATCATCTGGAAAGACTGGAGTGTCCATATTCCAGATAATTTGGTGTCTCTACCAGTCCTCAAGGCTCCAATCACCCACCTGCAATTCCAGGCAGCCCACTACCTTCCTGAAAAGTGAAGTTTGTTCAGGGCTAGGGTGTGTAGGGCCAAGCATTCAACAAGCAAATATGTGACTGTGGCACACAGAAATGTCACAGTGCTCTTGCTCTGGCTTTTGCCATCCAACCCCTGCGTGTCATACGTGGAGATTTCTCCATTTCAGTGGCACTTCCATGAACAGAGACCCTCTCTGGTGACCCTTGCAGACCGGAGTAAACATTCCCTTTGTTTCCTTCATGCCTCGATTATTCTTTCCTCCCCTGTTCCCTTATCTCATCATTCCTCTTCAGATAAGGGAGCAATGTAGCCTGCTTCTAATGAGAGGGACACCAGCCAGGGGGCATTTAGTTAATGGAGCCAGCTCACTAAATTCCTCAAGGTGATTAGAGACCTGCACAAATTAAAGGGCCTCTGTGCCTCCCCCGGGGAGGGAGCAGGCTGCTGGGCCTGCACTCAGGACTCCAGATCTCGCTGGTGGTGGAGGGAGAGTGTATCCAACCAGCCACAGCAAGGAGCAGTTCAGGTCCCTGCAGCATGAGCTACGGCTGTCCTGGCAGCAGCCAGCACCAGTCCCCCTGCAGTGCCCAGAACCAGACCAGACCCTTGGTCTGGTCTGCGTCAGAGCGTGGGCTCTGGAGTGCTGGCCCCAGCTGGAGCCTGGCGTCTTCCTGCAGCTGCAGGGCCTTGCAGGCAGCGTGCAGGCAGGGCTGCCTCCCAGATGAGCAGCTGCTGGCCACGAGCCAGCGGGATGACAGGGGCAGGGCTGCTGCTGTGCCCAGGGACGACACCGAGCGTTTGCTGCTCCCCTCTCCCATGGCACCGGGCGATACAGGCTCCGTGTGGCATCCCACAGCTTCCCTGAGGCTTTGCCCTGTGTCTCTCATCCCCTCCCTAGAGATTTCTCAAAGCAGGTGAATCTGGAAAGTGGCTGGCTGTGGTGTGCAATGAGCCTTTACCGGGTTAGAGGTGCAGCTGGTGAGGTGCACGCTGTGGCCTGGACACTTTTCCCTTTGGCTTTATAAGGCAAAATTCCCTGCCCTTGCTGCAGCACTGTGTGTACCCAGAGGGTCAGCAGAGTCCCCCTGGCTGCAAACAGAGGCCGGTGGTTCACCAGTACCAACTGCAGGAGGTGGAGGGGGATCCATGGACACAGGTCTGTATAGAGCTGCTTGCTGTCCTCCTAACCACTGACTGAAGTTTCTCCCAGCCTGAGGATTAAGTTTTTCTGTGACTCTGCCCAAATTAATTACCCAGGGTCTGTAATCCCATTGTGCCCTTCCCACAGTATCTCTAATAACTTAATTGTAGCCTGACTCCTGGGGCGAGGGACACCGGGTTGCCTCACACAGGTCAGGGAGCTGGGCTTTGTTTGAATAGAGAGGTATATTCCCGACAAACATAAATAATTAATAGGGTTGCAAGGTGAGCTGGCAGCTAGCATTGCCGAAAAAGGACAGGTTTCAATTTTCCTCTCTCAGTTTCAGGATATAAGATAGGTATCTTAAGTCTTCAGCCTTGGGTAATGTGGTAGGAAAGTGTGCTCATTGGAAATCCCTAACTTAAGTTTTGCTCTGGCATCTGGGGGAAAGCAGGGTTCAGCCTCACTCCTGGTTTCTCAAGGTGCCCGTGCACGTGATGATCCCTATCCTTACTGTTGCTTCCAGGCACCAGAGCAAAGTCTTCCAGCTCCCAGCATCACCCACTGCCTCCTCAGGCTGGAGGGATGCGCGGTGTTTGGTTTCACTAGTTCAGAAACGTGCCTGGCTGTCGTCAGGGTGAACCTGCGCTGTGGGGTACGAGTGTCACTGTCTGACACTGCTGTAGGTGTGGGGAGGACTTTCAGAAAAGCGACTGGTTAGCCAGACTGTTCTCATCTACCTCTGCAAGAGCATCTGCTCAGCTCTTGGAGGAGAAAGGTCTTGGTAGTGCTGGGGTGCATTAAAAACGCCCTTTCCTCCTTCACGTCTGCGCAGCCTCAGGACTTCCTTCTCCCTGAAGGGAGGTGTGAGGGATGTTCAGGAGCACAGCCGCTTGCAGGCAGCACCTGCACAGTTGCACAGGTGCTGCACAAAACCAAAGGATTGTGCTGGAGTGTTGGCCTGCTACCAAACCTGCCTGAAGAGGAATCATCCTTTCCTGAGAGGACTGAAAGACAAAGCTATCGCTACTCTGTCCCTGCTGATGTCCCTTCCTTGTCTACTCGTGCCCATCCAGACAGGGGGCTTGTCTTGATGGATTCCCACAAGTGCCCAGCACAGCAGAGCGTGCAGCCAAGCCCAGCTGCTGGCTGCTGAATGTCACCCAGTCAGGGGAGCGGGGCCAGGCAGGAGGAGGGGCTGCAGCCACTCTGAGGAGACAGAAGAGTCTTACAAACTCAGGAGTTTCTAGTTGGCAGCACAATGTCGCCTTTCTTCCCTGGCTCAGGCCCTCTCTGTGCCCTGTTTGTCATTCCCTGGGCTGCGTGCAGCTACGCAGCTGATTTGCCTCTGTGATGCCAAAGCTGCCCGAGATTAAATTAGGAAAGCCTTCTCTTCTCCATCCTGCTCCAGTTACAGGGCAGGAGGTCGTGTGTCTGCTGCTGCAATCCTCTCAGCTTTGCTGCTTGCCCAGATCTTTCTTCCCTGGCCTCCTTGCTCAGCAGGAGCCCCCGGGTGTATGGTGCCACCCCCCCAGATAGTTTTGAAATGATAGGGTTTGAGCTAGGATGAGGTCTGGGCTCTCTGTGTTCCTGACCCTCCTCTGTGGTCAGTTCTTGTAGCAGGAGCTGATAATCTAACATTTCTCACTGGAAGGGAGCGGAAATACCACAGTGTTTTACGGCAACGCCAGGGCTGCAGGCAGGCATTGTTCCAGCGTGCTCGGCGGGGAGGGTCAGCGCTGGGGCTCAGAGCAGCCGCACTGCCACAGCCCTGGAGGGGCACGGCTGCACCAGTGCCGAGCAAGGGCCTGGCCCAGCTGTCCCTCCCTGCCCCTGTAAGGGTTCAGCTCTCCTTGCTGGGACAGCGCTGGCACTGTGCCCGTGCGCTGTGCTGGAGGGTGTCAGCCTGCCCGGCCCTCCCTGGGGGAAGAGCTCCAGTGCTGTGCTCCAGGGCACGCTCACATTGTGCTGGCGGTGCCCTTGGCGCGTGACCTGTGCCTGTTCTGGCTCTGAGCTGGGATCCTGCACTGCTGCTATTTCAGCAGGGTGATAGCTGACTGGGAAGAGCTGTTGGGATGGGGAGAAACCTCAGGGGCTGGAGGAGCCCTCTGAATGGGAAGGTCGCATAAAACCAGCTCCTATTGAAAGCTCAGACTCGTGGCTTCTTTACCTGGTTCTGGCCGAATCAGTCTATCCAGAATTTTCAAAGTAGGAGAGAAGGGGAACTTAACTTGTTGCTTGCTAGGTCCTAAATTTCCAGCCCTTTGCAAAACAGGGCCAGGTAGTTCCAAGGTGGGAAGTCAAACGTAGTAATTGTGTTTTAGAATCATATTCTAAAAACCGTGTTTTGGAAAATCCATTGACATTTCTGTGTGCATGAGTTGGAAATGGTGGTGATGTTGATCTATAGCTGCAATCTGCAAAAGCCCCAGGCAGGAGATTTTTCTGGCATGTTCTGTGAGAGGATACTCATACAGCAAACAGAGGAATTTCTCAGCTGCCTATAATGGGCAGCTACGAATTGAGTTGGAGGGACAGAGGTGATAGAGTTTCGAAACAGCTGCTACACTGATGACTTGTTGGGGCCTAAAATTAAAGCCTAGCTCAGTTTTCAGTTCCAAAGCAGCACTTTGGGCAGCCAGCACTTATCTGTCAATAATATAATTTTTTTCCGTTTAAGAGGAAATAGAAAGTAAGTTAAGCTGCTGTAACTCAGGAGAAAATCTGTTGATTTAGAAAAGATTTTAAAATCGCATGCAAGAAATACTTATTATTTACCAGTTAATTATTTCTAGTAGCTGTGAGTGCAGGAAAGCAAAGGGATCTCATTAACTCCTGCCAGAATCTCCTCTCTGGAGGCTTTGTAAAGACTTAGGAGGCAGGAATGTTGGGCAAGAAATCTCAGCAATTATCTCTTCAAGTATTGATGCTGCACCTAGTGCAGTGGTGTCTGCCTTATTTTTTAGTAGGCTGCCCTCTCCCTAATGCTGCCAACGTGCAGTAAAGTGTTGTATTGCAATGGGACTGGCCCAAGTTTTACTCTGCGAACATTTGAGCAAGTCTAGCTGGTCTTTTGGGATTTGCCTCATAAATACCCGGTTTTGCATTTGGGCTGCCCCATGTCAAGGCCAGCCCAGCTTCATTGCACTCCCGAGCTTTGGGAGCATCCCCTGGGTCTGTCTTTGGCAGGAGTGGGCTGCAGTGCCAGCCTGTCCACAGTGTGGGAGTGTTGTGCTACGTTTCATAGAGCTCTGAGCCTGCTGTCTGCAGTGTCCAAGCAACTCTCCAAAAAGAAAAACCAGCATCACTTGTGGGTAGCAGGAGACTTCCATAGGACTCAGTTTCTGGCAGTGACTCTCTGTGGGAGCCCAGCCTGTTCCACAAGAAACAGCAGTGGTCATTATTTGATTTGGCTGAGAAAAGCAGTGTAAGACCCTTGGGTGTGAACCTGGATTTGGCTAAGGGGCACGGGACTGCACAGCAATTAAGTTCCAATTCAGCATTTGTAAGGCTTGCAGTGATCTATTTGTATCGCAAGTTCCTGCAGAGTCCCGGGTTTCTCTGGGCTGCATCCATCGCCCTGAGCTCTCTGTCTGTCTCCACTCTGACTTTGTGCATTGCTCTAAGGAATTGCATCCTCTTTGTCTTGCGGCTTTTCCTCTCGTTTGGTGGGCAGAATCCAGGCTGAGGGATGTCAGCAGAGCAGGGAGGAGGAGGAGATGTTAGTGGGGCGTGTCATGGGCTTGCAGACATCTATCAGGCCCTGGCAGCGAGGACATCGGTGGGAGAGGGCTGTGGAGAGACTGGTCCAGAGCAGCAGTGGTTGTGAATGTGCTTTGCCTGGCACACAGAAATGGCTTTCACGTGCACGACTAAAGTCCACAGCTCACAAGGAGCATTACTGGTGCGGAGCCAAATCTGCTTCATGGCTTTCCTTCAAGCCACAGTTTGTTTTGAAACAATCCCCAACGCACCATCCTGGGAAAAATAACTCAGTGAAGAAGTTTCTCTGCCAGGAGTGCACAGAGAGGTTGGACCCTCCTCCACTGTGCTGCTCCAGGCCTGCTAGAGTCTCCCCAGCGAAAACTAAGAATTTGCTGCCATCTGTAGACATTTGGGTGCTGTTCAGGCTGTTTCCCCAGCCCTGCTCCCGGAGCCCTTATATAGGCAAGACAGCCACAGCAAAACCTCCCCAGTCCTGAGGCAACCTATTCCTTTCTTCAGCATTTTGCCATCTAAGGTAGCTTGTACCGTCTCCAGCTTATTTATTCTTCACTGTTGGATGCCAGTGCTGCGAGGAGGGTTTCAGCATCCAGCTCCACTGGTTGCAGGCAGAAACTAGATTTTGTTGGGGGGCAGACAGTGATTCCCTTCTGAACGGCTCTGACAAAATAAAGTCTGTCCTTTGAGGAGTGTGTTGCTGAAGTCCCACAGTGGCCAGCAGGCTTTTCCCAGCCCGGCTGTGCTCCAGGTTTCGGCTGGACACTGACAGCCTCTCCTGATGGGGCTGGCTGCGTAGCAGAGACCTGCACTCACACTGCACGCCCTCCTGTGCTGTCCGGGCTGGAACCCCCGCTTCCCTCGGTGTTTCTGTGTCTCTGCAGACACATGGAGGCCGTGCTGCCCGCTGACCTGCCTGTGCTGCTGCTGCCCGTCCTGCCCGGCCTCCATCTCCCTGTCCCCACCATCCTCCGTGAGCTTTACCTCTAAGACATGCTTTGAGAACGTGATCTGCCATCTCCCCTCCCTAGGACGTGCCCTCTTCCTCAGGCCAGGAAAATAGCCCTGAGATGGTGAGGGAGTCCAGAACACCTTCTTGCAGAACGTGAGACGTTACGTCGTGGGGAGCTGTTGCCACCCTGCAGCGTGTTCCACACCGCGGGCTCAGAGCTCGGCCCTCTGGTCGAACACCTCTGTGATGGAGCGAACCCCAGCCATGGGACTGAGATGTCCCAAGCATTAGCAGTTCCCTGGTGTCGTTCAGTCGTGTGTGCCAACCCCACACCCTCAGCAGATGAGAAGCAGGGCTCTGGACCTGTGTCTCCGGCAGACCAGTCCATCATAGCAGAGGAATCTTCCTTCACTCTCCCAGTCCTGGGGCCGGGGCCAAGGCTGTCAGAGGGACACAAGGGATGGATGCGACAGTTCATGGTGCCCCACTTCTGCCTTCTAGTTCCAGGGCCAGGCCAACCTGCACGTGTTTGAGGACTGGTGTGGCAGCTCCGTTGAGCAGCTGAGGAGAAACCTCCACTTTCCCCTCTACCCTCACGTGAGTAAGACCATGACATCCACTGTCCTGCACTTCCCAGCTCTGTTTCCCAGGTGGATCACCCCTGCTCCCTTCACATCCTGTCCATACCTCCCTCTGTCCTGCTGTTTGTTAAAATCCACCACCTCTCTCTCAACTACCTCCTATGTCCTCCTGCTGAGGGAGCAGGAAGCTTTCACAAGGGTTCAAGGGTGGCAGCTCTTCTGCTGCACAGGGGAGGGCCATTTCACACATGCTGGCCTGCCAGGGCTCAGACACGGGCTGAAGGAGCCCTGTGTTTGGTGCTCTCCTTCCAAGTGGCTGGGGAATGCCACGTCCTGTCCCCACCATCTCAATGGCATCTCCCATGCAGCTTTTCCCTCCTCAGCAGCGCCTGCTCCACCTCATTTCTTATTTGGTTTGCTCTTTCCCTCTGCCTCCGTCACACCCTGTACCGCACCCAGAGAAAACCTCATCCTTCCCTCTGCCCACCTGTCCCAGGGTTTTTGATTCTCCCTTTGTTTCGGTCATATCTAAAACTATTTTTATAAATCTTTTCTTCTTCCGCTTTAGACAAGAACTACGCTGAAGAAGTTGGCTGTGTCCCCAAAATGGACCAACTATGGTCTCCGGATATTTGGCTACCTGCATCCTTTCACCGATGGTGAGGGTTCTGTGTGCCTTCACTCCTGTCTCTTGTCACCTTCCCCTCCCTCCTCTCCTGGTGCTGAACCACTGATGCCCTCAGCCTGGCAAGCTGAGCACCAGGTCCCTCATGTGGGTGGTGTACGTGACTGGCCGTGGCCTTGAGGTGGCTGGAAACACATCTGCCTCCCTTGGAGGGTGGGAAGGAAAAGCCCAGAAGAAAGCAGATGGGGAGCGCTAGATAAATAACAACGCTGTTGTGAATGCACAGCCCCACGGCGTGTGTGTGGGCACGAACAATCCCTGAGCTTTCCCTCCCTCCGTGGCAGGGCCAGGACTGTACATGACATCACTGAGGTCCCTGCTGCTGCCCGGGTGCATGAATGCCATGTGACAGCAGCTGACATCTGTGTCCCCCAGCTGCATGCCCCTGCCCCGAGCAGCCTGCTGGCACTCGCCCTCTGTCACGGGCCCTGGCCTGCAGCTGCCATCCCCGTGACCCCGGACGAGGAGTGAGCCTCAGGCACCTCTGTCTCCCTCTGTGGCTCCACGTGCACATTCCTCCATCCAAACAGCATCTCACAGGAAAATTTGCTCTGGAAGCAGAAGGGGTGTCAGTGGAGACTTCGCATAGGCTTCTTAGCTTTCCGGGTTAGATGTCAGGTGAAGCCAGTGCAGGAGGGGCAGTGAACCAGTGACATCTGTGAAGTTTGGTTTCAGTCACGGCAGAGTTTAGAGAATTCAGAGAGGTTCAAGGGCGGGAAGGTGATAATATCAAAAGGGAAAGTGTGGTCTCACCAGGAAAAAGGGCAAAGACAGCATTTTAGAGGAGCAGGATGTTTTCTGTGCACAAGCCTTTACCCCAAGCCCTACTTACTCCCTCCATCTCTCGACAGGGGAGTTTCAGTTTGCCATTGCTGCGGATGACAATGCTGAGTTCTGGCTGAGTCCAGATGAAAAGCCCTCTGGTCTCCAGCTGCTGGCCAGTGTAGGCAAGGTACAGTGCATGCTGCACAGCTTCTCCAATCGAGGCTTTAATGTTTCTGTGGGAACAGAGACCTTCCTGACTTACTGCTTCCTTGGACTACCCAGGTTTCTTTCCCTGCCCAGCTACAGACAACATCAGTACAGATGCCAGATGGGTATAACATGTGATACCTTAAGCCAGTTACCTCTTGGTAGTGCTATTGAGACTCCCTTGTTCACAGTTAAGGGACTTAAATCTGTCCACAGGTGATGTATTTCACAGATGACTTACCAGGAGGAATTGGAGGGAAGAGGGAGCTCAATTTCCCCTTTTTGTCATTGTCAGTGCAGTAACAAGGGAAGAAACTCATCTTAACTAGAGCTATCTTCTGTCTCTTCACAGACAGGGAAGGAGTGGACTGCACCAGGAGAGTTTGGGAAGTTTCACAGCCAGAAGTCAAACATGGTGAGGTGAGTGAGCAAAGTCCCTCAGTCCCAGCGGCCTCTGCACATGACCAGGAAATCACAAGGATGAGGGAAAAGCACTCAGGCTTGTCCTGAAGAGTTTAGCAATACAGAGAAAGGGATTACTCTGGGGTATTGCAGAGCTTTGCTGATTTACTACAGGAATGCACCACTGAATTTTTCTTCCCTGGAGTGATCAGCCACCAGTGCATCCAGATTCCCCTATATGAACTATATCCCGAGCTTCCTGCCTTGGAACTGGCCACATTTCCTAGAGGCCAAAACCCAGAAGGCGACACCGAGAGGGAGTTACTCAGAATTAACTGAGAAGGGTCCGGAGTGCTCCGGGTGCACAAGTGAAGTTACCTATCTCACTGTCAGGATCTGGATTCTCTTGGCAGCGCTAACCCTGCTTACCCTGAGAATTAGGTTGTTTCATGGGTATGGTTGCTCTCCAGTCATTGTCTGCTGACAAGCTAAGAAATGTTCCTTGATGCTCGTGGTGACAGACACCTTGTCCTTTGCAGGTTGTCAGCGGCAGGCAGGTACTATTTTGAGGTGCTGCACAAGCAGGATGACAGAGGAACAGACCACGTGGAAGTAGCAGTGAGTCTGTGGAAATGGTGGTCCCGTATATGTGTCCCCACAGAGCCTGGGAAGGATGTTTGTAACCATTTCCCTCCTTTCCCAGGCCTCAGCTCCTCAATGCATGAGATGGAGCTAATCCCTTCCAGAGCCCTTACCTGCTTCTGTGTGGGATAGTCCTGGCCATGTGTCAGAACCCCTTCCTCTGCTTGCTTGGGGTAGATCTGCCTTCTCTAGAGTCTATTGCAGCTTTTTGGCCTTTCCTGTTGTGGATGTGTCCTGGGGGATCTCAGCTCGTTCCCAGTCTTTTGCTGCTGGGTAAATTTGGTCCTAGTAGGGAGAAAGAGGGAGCTGCGAGCCCATCTGGTGAAAAACCTCTTTTGTGTGTTCTTTTCGTTCAGGCTTGGTTAACTCCATAGGTACCTCATTTTAATGTGTTTCTCTGTTCCAGTGGAGACTGAATGACCCAGAAGCGAAATTCAAAGTCATTGACTCCCAGTATCTCTCCCTTTTTGCTAGTAAGTATCTTCATCACAAGTTTTCCCAAGCACCTCCCCATTCTTCCTAAATGTATCAGCATCCAGTGTTTCACCCTGAATCATTGTCTAGCCAGGCAAATACCAGGCATACACATCATTAGGAGAAAAAGGTGGAGACAGTTCAGGAGAAAGACTTCTGGACAAGGGTGTGACTCCTTTTTAAACATAGGAGAATCGGAAGTAAGATTGGAACATTATTTCAGAGAAGTCTAGAGGTAGTGAGGAAGGGCAGAGAGGAGAGTCTGCAAAGGTGAGAAGTGTTGTAGGCTGAGAGTAACACAGGATGGAGTTTGCTTGCTGAGAGCCAGGGAGAACGTGAGTCCCAAAACATGGGAGCTGTGGGGGTGTGCTGCCAGCTGGACACGACCAGGGAGAAGGGGCTGCTGTAGCACTTCAGGAGATCTCACTCTGGGTCCCGAACACAACAGGATACACCGGCAGTGCTGGGGGATGCTGCTTTCCTCTGTACCAGCCTCAAGTCTCTTCGAGTTGGTGCTGGATTGCTGCAAACACATCAGTCCAGTCCCTCCTGTTTTGTAAACCCTTCTTAGCACATCAAGTGATGGCATTATCAGTTAAGAAGCTTCTTAGTCCTGTTTACTCTTACCTAGCCTTGTCAGCATCGCTTTCCTCTGCCAGCATTCCCCCTTTCCATATCTACTGCTGTTGCCTTCCAACATTTCTGGGCTTTTTTCCATACCAGCCCTTTTGTGCATGGAAGACTCCCCGATGTAATTGAGACATCTGTTTGCTGTGTCTTCGATCGCAACCTGCTGCTCTATTTTGTGGAACCTGCCATTTGGCCAGGACTGGGCTTTCCATTAGGTCTTCCACCTTCATCCTCTTTCCTTCTGCTCTTTTCTTCTTATTAATTACCTGTAGAACAGAAGACTGACATCCCAGGAGATCCCTTCACGATTAGGTGCAGTGCTGCAGTCTCATTTTTATCTGTCGCCCATAGTTTTTCCCTCTTTCATATTAGCCTTTGGCTGTATCCCATGACATCCTGTTCTTTCTGGGGTCCCATGTAGTTCAGTACCCAAAAGTTGCACACCAGTACCCTTGGCAGGATATTGCTTTTCCCTCATGGGTATTTATTCAGTTCCTCTCAGTTTAGAGTAAGATCCATGGAGACATGAAGTCTTGTGACAGCAGCACTCAAGGAAAAATGTAACCAATACCCAGTCTTGAGTTTGAGTTTCCTGTGGCTCTTGGCTTACTGTGGGGCTTCATTCCCTTTCTGGAGTAACATCCTCCTCAGCCACTGAAGGTTTTGCCTGAAGGTCCTGATCCTTTTCCAGCACAGGCAAAAGCTTTGCTCCTCAGGTTTCTCCTCCCATTCATGTTTCTTTATCTCTTTTGAAAAGAAACTTAATACTAATAATACAGAGGTGTCCAGTGGTTCCTGGCAGCATGGGGCCTATTCAGCACAGCACTGCTGGTGTGTCTGAGGCCAGAGGTTATTTTCCTCCATTACTCATCCCTGTGTGTGTTGCTTTCAGTGATAGCCACGTTCCCACCCCACAGCTTCTGTATCTCGAGCTTTCTGGGTCAGAGCCTTTCCTTTGCCTGTGCCAGACACTGCATTAGTGCCATGGGTGCGATGCCATTTGGAAAGGGAGAGAGATTTTGCATTGGAGAGAGGTGCTTTTTGGGACAAGGGACAGGTTGGCCCTTGCCTCCCCCTCGTGTTCTCTCTCTGGTTTCTAGACGAGACGCTCCTAAAGATGGATGAGGTTGGGCACATCCCGCAGACGCTGGCCAGCCGCGGGAGCCGGGCTGCTGACAGCGCCGGCAGCAGGGCACACCCAGCTGACATGCTGAAGCCCGACCCCCGGGACACTCTCTATGAAGGTGAGACTTGCAAAGCAGCTGAGGAGGTGACTGCAGCCTGTGCAGGAAAGATTGTCCTCCTTCGCTGCCGTTATCCAGGCCATGCTTTTTTTATCCCTGGGGCAGAAGAGAGGGGTAGTTGCAGTATCAGTCACTGCAGGAGACAAAGCACAGACTAAAGCCAGCTCCTCTTTCTTGGTATCCAGCTCACACAACATCCCCAAGCATATTTTTGTGTAAGAGTCTTAAAGGAATGCAAAGAGTTGAGCTGTGCTAGAAGGTTTGTTTAACCTGTTTCTTAATATTTCACATGGATAGGTAGAACCTGGGGACAGCAGTAGCTAAGCTGGTGCACAGATTGCAGCAGGGCTCCTCCTGCAGCTCTCGCCTGTGTGTTCCTTCTCCGCAGTGCCTCTGCTCAGCAAGGCTCGCGTGCGCCGGGCCCTGCCGGAGTGCCCGTACAAGCCCAGCTACCTGGTGGATGGATTTCCTCTGCAGTGCTACCAGGGACTCCAGTTCGTGAGTTGCATTTCTTAATCAGGTGCTTGCCCAGGGATACACAAGGAGGAAGAAGAGAGATCCCATCAGCCATGGGGCCTGAGCTTGCCTTCGCAGGGAGTCTCGCAATGGCTGAGGATTTCGTTCTCCGTGGGGGGACTTCTCCACGTGTGGATTACTAAAGCCACGGACACCTCTTCTGGAGGACTTGGCCACCTCTCTCGCAGTTAATTCTCACTCTGTTGTAGGACTTAAGCTCCCAGTTAGAGAGGTGGACAGATGCTGAGAGAGAGGGGAAAAGGCACATCCATACACGTATCCTAGCACGCTTCCTTCTGTCTTCCATTCTCACAGCCTGCTACTGGAGAGGCAGAGAGTTAGTGAGCAACTCCTGCTCCCTCTAAAAAGGGCTGGTTACCCTGCAACTGTGTCTGGGTGACCTTGTGACTGATGTCTGGCATTTATGAGGGTTTTACTTTGTCTTTCTCCCTTCTTCTCAGGTTCATTTGTCCTTTGTTTACCCAAATGATTACAGCCGCCTGAGCCACATGGAGAAAGACAACAAATGCTTCTACCAAGAAAACCCTTATTATTTGGAAAGGTAGGATGCTGTAAATGTGGGTTTACTAGCGGGGTGGGGAGGAGCTCGAAGGCTGGAATTGGTGTGGAATTTCATGCTCACATCTGTGGGACTTTCTTAATTCTTAAGCATCGCCTAAGTCTTGCGAAACATTAAAGCATTTATAGTTTCTTTTGATAACTTAAATGAAAATATGTTTAGGTCTCAAGGGGAAGCTAGCAGCGCTTTCCTTGCACTGTTAACCCAGTAGCTGAGTCAGAGCATGTTTGTTCTTTTACATCAGGGAGTGTATTCTCAGCAAGCTGGGCCTGCCAGTGGCTGGAACCTCCTGATAGCTGTCACTGTGAAAGCCAAACCATGCTCACCACCAGGCCCCTCTCTGGGGGAAGAAATGCATGTCACTCATCTTCACTGGTGCCCAGATCCCACTGGTGGCCCCACAAGGGAACTGCCACTTGCAGGCTTCCTGCCTGCAACAGACAGATACCTTGTGCAAGGACTCCCATCCATTCAGGAGGACTTTTTTGCAGCATAAGGAGGGTCACTTTCCCAATGAGATAACTGATGATGGCCTCCCTGTGCTCAGGATCTTCTTCCTCCTTCCAGGAAAGGACAAAGTAACTTTCACCAAACTTGTGTTTTGCTCTTCCCTCTGCAGGTTTGGATTTTACAAGTACATGAAAATGGATCGGCCAGAGAAGAGCCTGGACTCTGGAGAAAAGACAGAGCAGCCAGGTGAGGCCCTAATGTCAGAACCCAGAGGATCCTTTTATCTGTCACTTTTGTGTGTGGTCTTGCAGCACCAGCTGAAAGAAGCTGTTGACTTTCCATACCAAGGAAGTCTTAGCCTTTCCCTGCTAGCTTGCTGTGTCTGGGAGGAGACTTTTGCTGCCACTTTTACTTCTCTTAAGGGCAGGTTGGGAGGTCACCAAACAGCGGGCTGCAGTAGACAGCATGACAACTCTCAGGCCCACAGCTTAGCTGAGGTGCAGTTCTAGCAAAAACATTGGGCAGGAGCAACACAGCCAAAGATGTGCAGTGTGGCAGCCTGTGGTCACACCTGCCCTGCAGAGCTGTGGCCAGACCCACAGCTAAGGGAAAAGCCAGACAGCTCCACAGCCTTTGGCAGGGGTGGGTAGTGGGTACTGAGGAGGCTGGCGGCAGCCAGAGCACGGCTCCCATGTGAGAGAGCATCCCTGTCCCCATGAGCAGGAGAGACAATGCTGAGAGGAGGTGAGAAGTAGCTGCCCCCCCGCCTGGTGGGTGCCTGGGCAGGGCAGGGAAGGCAGTGGGAGGATGCCAGAGGTGTAACTTTGATTCATCCTGCAGGCTCCCAGGAGGGGAACCTGGATGACGTGCAGTACGAGGAGCAGGACGTGGAGAGCACCAGTGCCCCCGAGCGCGCTGGGGCAGGGAGGGCAGAGCCAGCAGGCAACGCTCCCAGCAGCGTGGTGGGCAGTGACAATATTCACGACGAATATTCCCTCCGGGAGCGCCGCCGGCTCCTCTCGGTCGTGGGTGGCAGTGCAGGAGAGGAGATTCGGAGGAGAAGGACGAAAAGGTCTGGTGTCAGATCAGCCGTGCTGGCCTCTACCAACCGGAGCCTCAGCCTGACTGCCCTAGAGGGAAACCCAGTAACAAAGAGACCCCGTTTAAAAGCTGGCGTCAAGGACAATTCCAGGAGCCCTCCGCAGCATGCCAGGGCCATCCAGGGGAGAGTTCCTGTCAGAAGGGCAAACCCTCCTTCTAGGGCTGTATCTCAAAGGCAGCAGTCTCTTGGCCACCCAGGGGACTCAGGGGTCACAGTTCCCAACAGGGTGAGACCTCGAGGAGATCTCAGCACCAGCCTCTCAGCACCAGGCTCTCAGCAGGACAGGCTGCAGCCAGCAGGCACCGTGCCAGCTGGGAAAGGAGGCCCAGTCTCTGGCAAAGCCGGGAGACACGCGGTGAGCGCTGCCAGCCCCAGCCAGCAGCGCGGGCTGCCACAGTGGCTGAGCCAGGTGCAGTCCTACATTGCTGAGCAGAAGGCGGCCAACACTGGGGACGTGGGCAAAGGAGAGGCGCAGGTGGCATCTCCTGTGAAGGGCAAGTCTGGAGGAGCAGCAGAAGAGGAAGAAGAAGAGGTGGATGGGGAGCCAGAGGAGGAGGATGAGGAGGATTTCGATTATGTACCAGTGTTTGACCAGGCAGTCAACTGGGAGCAGACCTTCAGCATGAGCAACCTGGACTTCCACATGCTGCGCACAGACTGGATTGACCTGAAATGCAACACCTCGGGAAATCTGCTGCTGAGAGAAAGGGAGGCCCTGGAAGTTACACGTGTCTTCCTGAGGAAGCTCAACCAGAGGAGTAAAGGGTAAGGCTCAGTGAGAAAACCAAGGGGCACTGTCCCAGAGCCGTTTTACCGTGCTGCACGGGGAATACCTGTGATGTGAGTAGCTGGTGAGAATCAGAGGATGAACTAGATGTGGTAAATAAGATTTCAGGCAAGGAATCTGTGTAAAACACTGGATTTTAGGCATATCTCTTTTGCCTGAGAAATGGTACCAGCTTTTGCTGGTACTCTTTTGTAACATGGTCTTGGTAGGGTTCTTTTTCTTCTCAAGACTTACCCTCCCTGCTGGCAAAGAGACAGACTTCCTCTGAGCCTCCATAAGCTAAACAATCTAACTCCTGACCCTTCTGTTGGGCTGGCCTTAATTTTTATAATTTTTTTACCAGTCTTTTTCCATGCAGGTTTCAGTTGGTGTTAGTGTTCCTATACTTAAGTGACCAGTATCCTGGATATTTTATGGCATGGGTGTTATTAGCTTCTAATCCCTGCTGGAAGTAGGCCTAATGCTACATATTAAGATCACATTTGGTTTTTCAGGGTCACGTCAGTCACAGTCAGGTGTAACTGATCAGTACACACAAGCTTTTCTCAGGATTTTTAACTGACGAGCATGTATTTTATAGCAGAAACTCTGGTTATGATCCAAACGGGCATGACCTGGCATTTGATTTGGTTTTGGCCATTCTGAATTTACAGCCTGTGCCAGTTTTTACTGTATGATTGCTCAGTCCTACTCCATATTCTTGTTTGATAAGCTGTCATGAGCCAGTTTCAGTAGCCCAAATGCACTCCTTGTGCCAAGATCATTGTAGGTGGTGTTGAATACACTCACTGTTACCAGCCCTGCACAATCATTCAGACACATTTGTTATTTTCTGTGTCACCTTTATTTCATTTCTCTTGCCAAATACTTTCTCTTGGCTGGAGTCCCAGGTCTAATCCCACATGCTTGTGGATTTAGGAGAAACAGGTGCTAAACATTCCCATGGGACTATGGAAGCAGTGCAGCAAGGCAGGGGGAAGCAGGGGACGCAAAGGTTTGTGCCGGCCCGAAGGAAGGAGCCCAGCAGCGCTGCAGGGCCGGAGCTGGGAGAGGGGCTGGTGTGCAGGGATGTGCCCTCGCCAGCTGTGTCTCCCGCAGGCGCTTCCAGCTGCAGCGCATCGTGAACGTGGAGAAGCGCCAGGACCGCGTGCGGGGCAGCCGCTACCTGCTGGAGCTGGAGCTGCTGGAGCAGGGCGGGCGGCGCGTCCGCGTCTCCGAGTACGTGTTCGCGCGGGGCTGGCAGGGCGGCGGCGCCGACGAGGAGGACGAGAGGAGGATGAGGAACCTGGCGTGGGGCCGCCGGCGGCACCTGATGGCTGCGGCCAACGAGCCAGAGCTGTGCTGGCCCCAGGGGTTTTCCTGGAACCACCGGGCCGTGGTTCACTTCGTGGTGCCAGGTAAGGGGGACCTGCCTCCCCAGGACATCGAGGGGTGGCATGGTGGGCGGTTCCCATGAGGGCAGTCCTGGACAGTGGGTGTGAGCCAGTCTCACTTGGGTCACTTCTACTTTCTGTTCTCTCCAAGTTAAATACCCTCAGAAATGTGATAGGGCCCAAGCACTCATGGCTTGTAAGCTCAGAGAAAACCCCTGTCACTTAGTGGGAAAAAGCCCACACTGATTCCTTGGCTCTGTGGACCAGTTTTTCAGCCTGGGCCTATTTCATCATCCGTGAAAGGCTGTTGGGGTTTAACAGAAGGCAAGAAGCCTTGCCTGTTGAGAAAAAACACCACCACTGAAATCAGTTTGCTTTGATTCTCCCTGTGTTGCAATACAACCAGTGAAAAACCAGGCACGCTGGGTACTGCAGTTCATCTCTGACATGGAAGAGCTGTTCCGAGTCACTAAGGATCCCTACTTCAGCGTCATCATCACAGACTACAGCAGTGATGACATGGATGTGGAGAAGGCTCTGAAAAGGTCTACCTTGCACAGGTAGGAGTACTGCTCGGTCACAAAAAGCCGCTCACACGCATATGCCTGCAAATAGCACATCTGGCAGTCCCTGTGTGGTGACCAGCCACAGCCTGCTGCAGCTGGAAAGCCACAGACACCATCCATCCAGACCTTGCACGTGAATATGTTTTTGTTACGATGTGCATACACATATATGCATGGAACAGTGTTAGAAAAGTGTAAGGCAATACCTGGTGTAGTCTTCCAGCTAAATTCATTGAATTTGTCTCTTTTTTCAAGATTGCAAGAGAGCAGAGAAAACAAGTCTCACAGTGATGGGGCAGGGGGAGGACAGGAAAGATGCCTAAGCTGTGAGAAGTGGGACAGAGAGCTTGGAGACCTCTGCTTGCTGGAATGACCTGCTCTGATCTGAAACAGCCTTGGCTGGTCATTTCCATTGCGTGCCAGGGGTTTCCGGGTCTAGTCCTAGGACAGAGCTGGGCTAGAGCTGAGAAGAGTTTTGCTGGGCTCTGCACAGGGACAAGACTCTCTGGGCACACTGGGACAGGGAGCAGTGCTGGGCTTGTGCACTCCCCCTGCAGAGGTTTACTCCTGCTTCAGAGGGTGCCCAGGGCGAGGGCGGCTCCACAGCCCAGCGCTGGTGTAGCTGTGGTGCCTCCTGTGCCACTGAACTGCCCTTTCCCCTCTGACCCCCAGCTATCGGTACCTGAAGCTGACAGGGAATTTCGAGCGTTCTGCTGGGCTGCAGGCGGGGATAGACCTCATAACGGTGAGTCTGGGGGGCCTTGGGTGGACAGGGAAGTTTATAGTGTGTGTTGGTGTTGCCACTGCCTTTGGAACTGAAGACACTGGTTTTTAGGGAAGGGAATAGCCTAGCAGACCAGTTCAAATGCAGTTGTGTTTCCTGTCCCTCCAGAGTAAGGGTCTGTTTATTCTGAGGAGCCTGTGCTCTGTTTGATTCTTGGTGCACCTGCTGGGTTTGTCAGACAGGAGGGAAATCAGCAGTAGCAGCTTTGTGATCCTGGCTCTGCCAGGTTGTAGTCATGGTATTTCACACTCATCACTGAACAGCCACTCAATGGACGTTTTGCCAGCCCTTGGGATCTCAGTTTCTGATGCAGTAATGAGATTTTGACTCCCATATCTCTGTCTTCCTGCCCCTCAAGAAAGATGTACTGAAAGCCAACCTATTTTTTTCCCAACCGGTACGGCTGGTTGCAGGACCCGCACAGCATTGTCTTCCTGTGTGACCTCCACATCCACTTCCCAGCTGGAGTCATCGATTCAATCAGGAAGCACTGCGTGGAAGGCAAGATGGCCTTTGCCCCCATGGTCATGAGGCTGCACTGCGGGATGTCCCCACAGTGGCCTGATGGTAAGAGGGCTCAGACTTTGGGGAATGGGGAAAGAAGAAAGTGCCTACCTCCTCTTCATTTGTTCCTCTGGCACTGTTGAGGTCTGGAGCTTGAGGTACTTCCAGGTCCACAGGGTGAGTGTGTGTTAGACATAGGATGGGGTTTAACAGTGTCGGGTACCTGGAATTCGAGATGAAAAAGCTAGCAGAGCCCTTTATCTGATGTTTCTTCTGGTTGTCTCCTAGGGCTCTGCCTTGGTGCTGAGTTTACTTGCTGGTGTCAACATTGTGCTAAAAGTAGCTGGAGTCTCACTCCAGCAGCTCTGCTGGAGCCATCAATGGTTCAAAACGCCAACAAAGCTGTGCCTCTTTTGTGCTCTCCTCAGGCTACTGGGAGGTGAATGGATTTGGTCTCCTGGGCATATACAAGTCTGACCTGGACAAAATCGGAGGCATGAACACAAAAGAGTTTCGGGACCGCTGGGGAGGAGAGGACTGGGAGCTCCTGGACAGGTAGGCATCCGTTGTCATTGTTCAAGTGCTCAGGAGGGGAAGTCCATCAGATCCTGGAGAACCAGTGACCATGGAAGTGGAGATCTAAGGAGATTGAGATGACTGCTGCTACCATAACCTTGGCCAGTGAGGGAGAGTCTTTGAGTGTGTCCTCACCTCAAACCTAGTAGGTGAGGAGGCACAAAACACTACTGCAGCCACTAGTAAGAGAAGAGCTATTTTCTGCTGCCTTCCAGCCGCACTGCTGGTTGGTCTCATGCAGATCAGGCACTGGTGATCGTGAGGACTTTGTCCTCTTCAAGCACTGCAGAGTGCAGTCTGGGTCCCTCACATTTCACATGTAACAATTAGCAGTTGAATTGCCTTGCAGACCAGCTGGTGGAGAGGCAGTTAAAGATCGTGAGGTACAGTTACAGTTTCTGAGGATTTTGTGATGAGGGATCTCCACTGCACAAATCCTGGACCTCTGGGTTTGTAGTTGTAGGGTTTGGGGCCTGTGCTGTCTTTTCTGTCAGCTGACTGCAGTCCAGTGCTGCCATCTGCCTTTCCTCCTGTCTTGGCGTATGCAGCCACTCCTGACCAGTCCTGCCCTCAAGGATGCATAAACACTCAGAAAGTGTCGTTGGATTCCTGCATATGGATACAGAATACCCCTGAGCTATTCTGGACTATCCAGTTTGCTGGCAGTCTCTTGTCAACAGCACAACTTAAAAAGAGTTTTCCTGGGGCTGAGTCTCTCAGTATCTTTGTGATGAAATTTTCCCTAACTCTACCCTTCTTTCTGCCAGAATCTTACAGGCTGGGCTGGAAGTGGAGCGTCTCTCCCTGAGGAACTTTTTCCACTGGTTTCACTCGAAGCGGGGCATGTGGAACCGACGCCAGCTGAAGGCACTGTAGCCTTCAACCCCAGGGCTGCTCGGCAGCGCTGTCCAGCGTCTCATCCAGATGTGCACTTTACTGGGGCACACAGCCGAGTGCCCAAACCCTTGCTCTGCCTCCAGAGCCCTCTGATGGCATGGCACAGCCGAGGGAGGGGTGATCAGGCTGGCGGAGTGGGAGCTTCTCTTGCCAGCCGTTGCATCCAAGACGTGGGATCCGTGTGTGGCCGGGAAGGCGTGCGGGGGAGATGTCGACAAGGGAAGGACTTGTATTTCCTGCCATGCAGTCTGGTGGAAGGTGCACTGGGAGAGGTGTTGTGTTTCCTGTTGAACCTTGCACCAAACAAACACGAATCCCAGCTAAGCCCAGAATGGTTTATTTAGAGCAGTGCAGCTTCTCTTTCAGTACTTGAATGAAAAAAAAAAAAAAAAGAACTCACAACCGTCCCCATTTCCTCTCCTTCGCCATCTCTCCAGTATCCATGATTTTGGACAGGGGACCAAAGTTCTCTGATCAGTATTGCACACACATGCCCATGTGCTGACTCGAGGAAATCTGGATGTGGAGGAGCTGATAGGCACTTTAGGCTGCTGGTGCTTGGATGTTTCTCTGTGCTTTTCACTTTGGTCATTATGAAAAACTGTGCTCTTGTTTAGCAAATTCTGGGCCAGGGATGGAGATGCAAATACATTTCCCTTACAAGAGCCACGTTTGCCTGTAGCTGGGCAAGCTGGCAAGGGTGATGTTACAATTCCACCTAAATTTTTGATCCACTGCCTGAGGGTAGTGGAGGGGCTACACAAAGAAGCTAACAGGGCATCTCAGGAGGAACTTTGCAGCCTTATCTGACAGACGTGTGTTTGTCCTAACAGTATCAGGGAAACCTTAGCAGGGAAGAAGTGGCAATATTTTATTAGTTGAAATATTGTGATTTGTCAGAAGAGGAGACAGAGTCTTCTGCTCTCAAAATCCTGTACATTTATGCAGCATCTAAAAGTTAATTTAATAAGTTATGGCCTCACAGTTGTGTCTTGTCATAGTTTGACTCTTACGTAGAGGGCAGGCTGCTTGGTTGAAGAACCAGCACAGCTGTTGGTGCTTCATCTCTGGAACAGCCCTGGGAGCTCTGGCCTGGTATGGAGGAGGTGGCCTCAGGTCTTGGCACATGCACTGGGTGTGAGGAACAGTGAGGACAGAAGAGGGCTGAGTAAACAAAAGGATGGACAAATCACCTGACCCTGCTGTCATTGATGCGAGAACTGTGGAGAGAGCCCACTGCTGGCCTGGTGCTACAGGGAAGTCTCATCCCCTAAAACTCCTGTTAGTGTAAGGCAAGATTTTTTTACCCTGTAACCATTTTAGAAGACTACATAAACCCAGAAATCCCAGCTCACTCAGTGCTTTGCACTGGAGCTTCAGTGTCCCCATACGATGCTGAAAAGGTCTCAAGCTTGAGGAGAGAGTGTGACAGGGGATGCTGCTCGTGGTGCCCAGTTCTGTGGGGAGTTGCTGGGAAGGAGTAATGGATGTATGCAGAATACAGGCAAAGCTGACATGGTACTAGACTTTTTGCTCTTTGCTGATGGAGTAGATGCCAATTCAGAACAGGCAGTCATTTATTACTGGGTCTGTGGTGCTTGACAAGTCCATCAAGTTCTGCTATTGCAGTAGAAAACTGAACATAGAAGTTCTGGCACATGAGATAGAAATCGTGTAAAATCATCTGTTTGCATCAGTCTGGGTTTTGTGACTGATGGATTTACAAAAAGTCAGCCAGATACCAGAAGGTTCTGCTGTGCAGTGTGCAGCCGTGGTGAGAAGTAGACAGGAGGTGGCTGTGTCTCTGAATCCATGGAGACTTTCCCAGAATGGAGACACTGAATATCCTAGAAGAGGCAGCCTTAGCTAGCTGCCCAAGCCAGAGTAGTCTTCCTGTTGGGGGAAAATACTTTACCCATGCAGATACTAAGAAATTAAATCACAGCAGTTGGGGTGAGAGGGAGGAGGCTGACAACAGTCAACACTTCTTTTTAAATTTTTTTTTTTTTTTTAAGTATTACAGGAGTTTGGGAGGCCAGAGCCCTGTGATGCAATGTTGCAATAAGCTCTGTTTCTGCCTGGAATGTGCAGTGTCAGTCATGCTCTCGGTGCATGTCAGAGCCTGTGCTTCCCTCAGACACAGGCACAACTCCACGAGTGTGCAGGTGAGCTGCTTTCCAGGCTCCAGGACTGCGCCTCCACAGCCTGTCCAGGCTGGCTGTGTCACGCAATCCCTGTGGAATGGGGAGAGGCTGTCGGGAGGGCGAGGGCCGGGGCACGGCCGGGCGTTAGCAGAAGCAGCTGTCTGTGCCCATCCAGCCGAGAGCAGCGTGGTGCCCCGTCTGCAGATGGACAACTGCTGGATCCGGTGGCAGCCCGTGAGTCAGGCATGGAGAGGAGGAGTTACCTGTACCGTGTGCTTTCACATCTGGCTGTAGATGTGGTCTGCAGCACCTCAGGTTAGCAGCTGGCATCCGTCTGCAGACGCTGGCAAGAACTAGGTGCATCCAGGAGGTAACTCACTTGGCTTAAATGACATGAGTAGCCCCTCTTCCCCAGCGCAGAGGACAGCCAGCAAAGAGTGGACTGGACAGTAGGGTGCACCCCTCACTGCAGCACTGCCAGCAGAATCTGAGGATTTTGCCCCCATTTTTCAGCTGTGACGACTACTTCCTTCACACCTTGTAACTCAGGCCAGTGGTAAGCATAACTACCTCGTGAGGACTCCGTGGTGGAGATGTAAGGAGTTACTGGTTTTCAGTTCAGTTTCCTGATGGCCGGTTTCTGCACTTCAAAGCTGCTGTCTCAAATATTCTTCCCTTTCAGTGGGAATTCTCAGTTGGTATCCAAGCATTGCAGTAGTAAACGTCGTTAATACTAATTGGCACTAGCAGGCAGCCTCCATGGAGGAGCTTGGAGAGCCCATGGGGACAAAAATTGTCTTCCAGCCTACGTGCTCAGAGACCTCACTGCAGGTTGTAGGGAGAGAAGGGCTTCACACTCCCCAGTTTACTGGCCAGCAGCAAACCTTGCAGGAGCAGTGCTGGGCTTCACTCTGAGGCTGCTCCCCCTCTTCCAAAACAAGCTGCAGTTTTTCTCCCCAGACAGAGTCACAAAGAGGGAGAGAGCAGGAAGCACAGCAGGAGCAGATCCCTCAGCCATGCAGTGAAAGAACATGGGCAGGAAGCTGACTCCCCTCAACAGCTGGTCACATTTCTGTCACCAGCATCGTTTTAGGAAGCTGTGCGGGAGTTTCTGGCCTTCGTGTGCATCCTGGCTGTGTCCTGCCTGGACAGCTGGAGGAAGTCACTTGCATAGGATTTTCCTTGCATCAGGCCAGGAGCAAGCTGCTCCGGAAGCTGTGTGGCTGGAGAGATGATGGACCATGCTGCAAAAGAGACCTCCCCCAGAGTAGGATGTGACCAGGCTGGGGAGTCCGGGCCATCAAGTGCGAGATGCAGGGCAAGGGGGCTCTGCCTACAAAATGTGCATGTGTCTTCAGGACTGAATTGTGCTCAGGTTTGCTTTGCAGGTCAGCAAGGGAACGAAGAAGGGCTGGCTTTTAATCTGAGCAAAGTGTATTGTGTGAAAATTGTGATTTGTTTCATCATTGTCTTAATGTTTGCCTGGTATGAACATCTCTCCTCATTGCCTACAAATGTCTGAAGTTGATTGTTTTTAGATACAGATGCCTTGTGTTGAAAATCTGAGTTGTACCTTTGAGTTACCTGCCTTAAAGTGGCTCTGTGCCTTCAAGACGATTCCTGGGCCACCTCTCTGTTGGAGCTGGGGGATATACAGGTTCTCCCTCATGTTTTATAAATACCTTGTCTTCCTACGAGAGCTATCTTGTGTCTGTGTGTTGCTTGCACCTGAATTGCTGTGCAGCAGGGTTTAGAAACCAGGTGTTGCCCCTCTGTGTTCATTGGCTGAAAGCACAGGCAGTACCAGAGAGAGAGCACTCTCTGCCCAAGCCAGCAGGAGCTCTGCAGCAAGATGTGGGTGGGAGATGCAGTGGGCAAGGTTAGCCAAGAGTGAGCCCTGCTTCAGTCCCCTCTAGATCTGCAGAAGATGGGATGGCAACAAAACAGTTCTTCTCCTGTCTGCATGGGTTTATCATGTGAAACAAGGTAGAAACAGTGGACAAATACACATTCCAGCAAAGCGTGAGTGTGATGTGATGAGAGAATGTGGAAAGCACAGTGGTCCTCCTGGCAAGCAGAGCACAGTTCCTGGAGAAGACCACAGGGGAGAGCCTAGACCTGAGCTCGGTACTTGGCACAGCCTGCACACATAGGGGGTCAGCTCTTTCACAGCAACTGCTTATTTGGATTCAGCTTTGGCCCCTTTTCGCTTCGACTGTGCCTTCTTTGAGTATCAAAAGCTTGGCAGCAATGGGAGTCACACATAAAGAGGGGAAAAGGCAGCCAAGGTTGCTGAGTGTGATTTCACTATAACAAGAAATTAATATTAAAGGTGATGGAGGGAAAGTATTGCAATGTGCTGCCAGTCTTTTGCTTGCCTAGGATGAGTGACAGGAAGCCCTCTCTGCTCATGCAGGCCTCACATGCTGCCGTGCCTGATCCAGTAGCTCTCTGAAACAATGCTGCAGTTAAGATCTGGTAATGAAATTCCCCTCACTGCTTCTTCCCCAGCTGAATATTTTCTATTTTTCCCTGTCTTTACATTCAGTCATCAATGCTAATTGCTTTGCCTCCTGCTCCATGAAGCAATGAGTCCTAGGGTTTGGGGTCTGCACACAGGATACGAAGTTTTTTACCTTACCATGAACCCAGCCAGCCAGCAGTGGCTGAGAGCTCTTGGCTTGTGGTTTTGCTGTGCCTACAACTCATTTTGCTACCTCTACAGCGAAGCATTTTTCTAGAGGAGGTGCGGTAAGAGGCTTCCCAGAAACTTCCACCCCTCTTTGCTGCGAGTCACAGCAGAGACTGAGGACCAAGTTAAGCAGCAAACTCAGAGTCACCCCAGACCTGTCATCCCCGAGAAAAAGCGGAGGACAAGTCTCTGCCTGCTTCACCAAACAGATCCCAGACTGTGCTCAGCTTTGCCACTGTAGGTTCTGGTAAATACATAACCGGTGTTTTCCACCCTACCCTTTTTATGCAACTTCCCTTCAGCTCAGAAAAGTCACTGGCAGTTTCAGGTGCTGAGCTGCTGCTGGCCCGTGGCCTTACCCACTGCCTTCGGGGGCAAAATCATTCACACCCTCGCAGAAAAAAGCACCACGTGTGACTGAGGCAGAAATTTGGTTTTGTAAGGTCAGATACAGAATACAAACGAAATCTGTCCGTGTCTGCTTCTAAGTGTCAGACACTCCCAGTAGCTCCTGAGGACTGGTGTGAGGGTGCTTTCATGACATTGCTCTCTTGGGGTGGCAAGGATATGCAAAATGAGAAGTCCATATTAAACTCTGATACTGCAGTACAATGGAAAAAATCATTTAATAATCAAAAGAGCATGTAATTATTTAAACAGGCTTATATAAGGCTATTAAAATACCATTTTTTAACATGACTATAGAGTTAAAAAATTTAGGATCGAAAATTCTTACTCTTTCATAAAAATCGTGAAACTCATTGATTCAAAGGATTTTTTTATTAAGGAAACAAATTGTTCTAATACAAGAGAATTAGCAGAGCTGTCATTATAAACCACATACATTCTAAAACATTTGTATTAGTTTTAAGACTAAGTTATAATGGTGATTTTTAAAATAAAGTAGTAAGCTATTCAACTGTAATTTTTCATTGTGACAATAAGCCTAGGCTGTCTCCTTATGTATAATGTTTCTTCATTTTCTACTAAATATTGTCAGGCTGTTCTGACATCGTTCCTGATAGGTCCCTGATGATGACATCAGACCACAATGACTATTTTCTATCCTTGTTAATATTCCAATTCTGGAACTATCTGATTGTTCTCTTAACTATGTCAAATTTAATTTTAAACAACTAGGAAAACATTTGAACTGGTTCTAGCTATCTTCATGTACACACACCATTCTATCCTCCTAGGAAAGCTTTTTTAGTTTGAGAAATCCATTCCAACATTTGGGAGGTAAACTATTAAGATAGAATTGCTTTAAGGGTGTCAGCTTATGTTTGAGACAAAAAAAAGCTGGACTTACTTATTTATCCTACAAAGTAAATCATTCAGTCTTCTCTACTAAATGAGCCAATATTGAATATGTGAAGCAGGCAGCTAAAATAAGAAAAGAGATTTACAAAACTGCACTTTTAAAATGTGTACCTGCTGCTGTTGCTGCATTTTTCTCTTGCAAAGTTTGCTCTAGCTTGGAAAGGCACTGTTCCCACCCCTGAGAGCTGCAAAAGCATTACAGTAAGGGGCCAGGATACTATGACACACACAGAGTTTTGAAGTTTAACCCAGTTTTCTGGATTCGCCGATGGGCTCCTGCTGAGGTCAGTGGAAACGTGGAGGAGAGCTGCACTGCTCAGATCCTGCAGGGAAGACAAGAAACGCAGGTAAGATCACCTCAGACTCCTCTGTGGGCATGGCCAGAGAGGAGCAGTCACAGCCACCGGGTCTCTCGACACTACAACTGCCCCTACACGTGTGGGGTGCTGCTCTTCAGCACTTGCACCCTGCTGGATCCCAGACCAGCAGTGTTTCTGTAGAGGCTTTTGGCCTTTGCATCCGTCCTCATCATAGCACGTTTGTTGAGCTTTCTTGTTGGCTGTTGCCCTGGTGTGTTGCATTTAAACTGTGTTTACATTTTACGGGTCACGTAAGCAAGAAATGTAAATTTTGCTTCTTGAGCTAAAGTGCTTTTGATTTAAGAACATGTTATTCCCTCATGGACGTGACATGGGAACCCAGCCATTTGGATGAACTCTTATTTACAGGGCTTCCTTGAAAATGAGCATTAGTTACTTAAAACAGTCCCTGCCAAACCATAGTAGCTGTTGTGAAAAGCTCTTCCCCCTCTGCCTTGCCCAGCACCTTCTTTTTCTTCTGCTCAGGTAGTGCTGCCATCTTTGGATTCCTCCCAGAACACACCTAGTTTTCTTCGCCAGCTTTAGCTCCCATGCACAACTGCTATTCCTATCGAGCATGAACTCTGCAGCCTTCCAAAAACCGCTTGCTGCTGATAAATCCCAGCGAGTGGGATGTTTGGTGTTCTTGCTTTAAAGACCAAGTGAGGGGAACTCCTCCTCTGAGGGAATTTGTTCAATGGCTGCAGGATTTTGTGGGACAGCAACGTGCCTCTGGAAAAGGCTTTGTTAATTTGTGCAGCTTTGCTTTCTCCACCTTGCAGTGATGTTTTCTGAGACTGAGAGCCCTCCCAGGGACTGGCAGTGATGGGAACTCACCCTTTCTTACCTGACTCCATTGCCCCATGAATTAATAAGGTCCAAAGTTCCTGGTAGGGTAGAGGCCAGTCTTCTGCACCCCGAAGGCTGTGATGAAGATGTTGAGGATGACTGTGATGAAGATGAGGGCTGTGGCAGTGTTATTGAGTATATTCAGGCGGGGTTGCTTTGCAATATCATTCAGGTTCAAACGAGCTGTGCAACACAATGCAAAAAGAGAGGGGGGCTTGCAGCCTGACTCCAAGTCCCCCAGCTCTTGCAAGCCTCCCCTGCCTGGTAAATGTCTGTGGTGCCCCTGGGTACTGAGGCCACAAAGCAGAGGGAATGGTCACAGAAATATTAACAGGAGCCTCAGCTTGCACTAGGATGGCATAGAAGGATGGAGCAGAGAAAAACTCATCTTTGTTTTGCCGTGGAGGTGCCATGGCCCCGCAATGAGTCAGCCCTAAATAGGCAAGTTACTGCTGCACACTAGCCAGGCACATGCTGCGGTTGCCCCAAACACTGCATGGCCATGGGACATGGTGAGGGTGGGCTGTGGGGCGTGGGAGACAAGGGCAACAATGCTCTGCTTGGACTGGGAGGCCAGTTCCTCCCTGACACCCAGGTGTCACCTATGTGCTGACACAGCTGTCAGCCCTGGGCCATGAATGGGGTCAGTCCTGGCTGATGGACATTGAGCCCTTCAGACACAGCAATACCCTGCTTACCAGGGCTGTCTGGCCACTGCCATGCAAACAGCAGCCTTGTTGTGGTCCCTTGTCCCCCTTCTCTCCCAGCTGGCTCCTGCCATCACAGCACCAGGAAAAGCTGTGGCGTGTGCAGCAGGGGAGGAACACGTCACAGATTTCCCATAGCCTCCAATCCTCTGTCCCCCATAAAAACCCATGTAGGATATACAGGAAAATGCAGCGTTTTGCAGGTTTTTAGTACTGGGAATGTGTTGGAGACTGAAATACAGCAACTCCTGTATCAGATGGAGCACTGGGCAGGCACCAGCAAACCAGTGCTGGTGCTGATGTACTGTCTGCAGGGCACTAGGTGAATTGTGGGACTAGTTAAATGTGAGGTTAATATAGGGAATACCCCTGCCTAAACTGTTCTCTTAAGTCCCAGACAAAGTAAGATATAAAATACAGCTAAAATGTGGTGTCTGGAAGAGCTGCATGAAGGAGCACACAGCAGTAGGGGCAGCAAGAGGCCCATCTTGGCCAAACCCCAGCTCTTTCACTGGGACAGGGGGTCAGCAGTGGGAAAGTGAAGGAAGAGCTGTGCTCAGAGATGTGTGAATGAAAAACAGCCCACCCACCATTCTGAGTAACACTGACCATCCTACCACCCGCATCAAGCCCTGGATGGAGCCAGAGGGGAATGGTTTGGGGGAAGAGGCTTCTCCCTCCCAGCTCCGTGCCAGCCAACCCACAGGGTCCCCTCCCCCTGCAGCGGGTGCGCACGCCTCGGTGGCCACCTTACCAGTGATGATAAGGAGAATCCCAATCATCACCTGGAAGAAGAGGGAGATGCTGATGAGCACGATGAGCGTGGCGTAGTAGCGGAAGGACGCGCCCTGCTCCAGCACAGCCTTGAGCTGGGTGACGTTGGCCATGAACAGCGCCACGTCCAGCATGCTCTCTGCCACGCTCTTCTTCGTCGCGTAGTGGTTGATGTTCATCGGCCCGTGGATCTGGAGGTGAGGGTTCACGCCCTGGGGAGAGAGGAGCAACCACATGCATTGCTAAACCAGCAGGCACGACTGTGTCCAATGGGATGGTGTCTTCTCCCTGGGGTTTATCTAGAAAACCTGGGGAAGAGTCAGAGTTGCATGTTTTAAACGTGTTGAGAGTACCCAGTTTCCCCTCACAGTTGCCTCGTGGTATTAATGGGCACAAGATACTTGCTGTGATCAAGAGCTCAGTAAGGTTAAAAAAATAACGGGTGTTTTTGTGGAAAACAAGCTTGTCCAGAGTTACAATAATGTAGATTATCCAGAAGCCAGGGATTTTACAAGGAATATTAAATTTTCTTCCTTCAGGACACAGACAAGCCTCAAATGTACAGGGGATTAAAGAGAGATCTTTTTGGGTTGGGTGTTGTGTTTAATATCATTACCAATGATCTGGATGAGAGGATGGAGTGCACCCTCAGTTGGCAGGCGACACCAGGCTGGGTGGGAGTGTTGACCTGCTGGCGGTAGAAAGGCTCTGCAGAGGGATCTGCAGAGGCTGGATCCATGGACTGAGGCCACTTGTGTGGGGTTCAACAAGGTGAAGAGCTGGGTCCTGCACCTGGGTCACAACAACTCCATAAAGTGCTGCACACTTGGGGAAGAGAGGCTGGAAGGCTGCCTGGTGGAAAAGGACCTGGAGATGCTGGCTGAACATGAACCAGAGTGTGCCCAGGTGGCCAAGAAGGCCAAAGACATCCCGGCTTGTATCAGGAATAGCGTGGCCAGCAGGACCAGGGAAGGGATCATCCCCCTGTACTGGGCACTGGTGAGGCCACACCTCAAATCCTGGGGTCAGTTTTTGTCCTTTCACAATGAGGAAGGACATTGAGGCACTGGAGCGAGTCCAGAGAAGGGCAATGGAGCTGGTGAAGAGTCTGCAGGGTAAGTCACATGAGGAACAGCTGAGGGAGCTGGGGGTGTCCAGCCTGGACAAGAGAAGGCTCAGGAGAGATCTTATTGCTCTCTACCACTCTCTGAAAGGAGGCTGTAGCCAGGTGGGGGTCAGTCTCTTCTCCCAAGTAACAAAGCAATAGGACAAGTAGAAATGGCCTCAAGTTGCACCAGGGGAGGTTTAGATTGGATATTAGGAAAAATCTCTCTTCAATAAAAGGCTTGTCAGACACTGGAACAGGTTGCCCAGGGAAATGGCTGGGTGACCATCCCTGGAGGAATTCAAAAGACATGCAGATGTGGCACTTAGAGACATGGATTAGTGGTGGCCTTGGTAGTATTAGATTAATGGCTGGACTTGATGATCCTGAAGGTCTTTTCCAACATAAACAATTCTATGATTCTGTGACTGTCAGTGGCTGGGCTTTATATCTCCTCTGAACAATTTTTGATGGCTTCTGTCTTAGACAAGATTCTAGAGCAGAGGGAATAATCCATGGTTTTGTTTCTGAAACTAGGGGCAGTATTTCTTCAAAGCATCACACACTGAAATGCAACAAGACAAGGGATGGGATCTACCAGAACTAACCTTAATTAATCATTCAGGCAGGGTTTTTTGGCAGTGGAAAGAAACAGCTGTTTACAAAAGCCAAATCACCTGGTTGCCCTTAACCTAATTGCAAGGTGTAGGTAATTTGGCTGCTTTTAGCTATCCATTGTTAAGTGAGTTCACCTGTTGCTGTCTTGACCCAAGTGATTAAAAAAAAAAAAAAGAAAAGTGGATTATAGTTCTCCATTCCCTCAGACCATCATAAGCTGGTAATAAACCACCAGCTGAGGCAACAGTTACAAAAGATTTAGCTGTATCTGCGATAAACTGTGCTTTTCTTTCTTAAAAAGAAAGAAAAACAACACTTCCATAGAGCAGAGAGGCTTGGGTTCTGGGTAATCAGCTTGCTGTCAGCTGCAGTGAAGACCAGCAGCTTTGCCCTCAGCACTGCCTGGTGGATAACCCTTTAAAACCGGGGCAAGGGCCAGCATGTGCTTCCCTTTTGCCCAGGAAAGGGGGAGAGATTTCTTTGGGTGCATACAGCAAATGGTAAGTTTTGTTTTGCTCCTTTTGTACCAGATAAAGTAGAAAATGTAATTTTTCCTCCGTGCTCTAGGCAGGTCACTGGGGAGGGGTCATGGCTCGTATGTTATGCTGTGACCTTGGGTCTCTGAGCAACCCTGGACAAGAGGGGCTTTCTTTGTGCTGGGAGAGCATGAACAAAGCTGGTGACCCTGGGAGAGCAGTGTGTGTGGGGCAGTGTCTGATGCTGAAATTGGGGCTGAATTTTGGAAGGGGGTTGTGGCCCCAGTCTAGTGGTCACCCTGATGTGACAAAGACGTGTGAAAAAGTGAGTGGGAAAGGCTGTGTCTGTTTTGAACTGTTGGTGAACTGTGATCCCTAACAAGGGGCTGGTTTGGGGTAGGAAAGGGCTTTTGGTTTGGTTGGTTTTTTTTAATATGATGGCTCAAAATATGTAATTCTTACGGTTTCTGACAGTGACCTTCCTGTGGTTACGTGGCTCCTTTGCAAAGCCTGTATTTCTTGCTGTGGAAGGTAGAAGGTAAAAGTTACTGGAAGGGGGTAAAAGTAGAAGAGTAAAGAACTGGTGAAAACTCCATGGCAGTGTGTAGGTGTTTGAGACTTAAACACTACAGCGTGGTGTCAAGGGCAGAATAGAGGCATCTTGAGGAAAGGCCAACAAAAGGTCAGGTCCTGTGAACACATTTTAAAAACCTATATTGAGGGACTGCTCCCTCTCAGATGGCTTAAAAACATGTGATCCTGTTGAAACAGAGAGGAACCAATACCAAATGGTGCAAGGTTGGCAATCTGATCCCTCTCATGTGCTATTTTCCTTATTCCTGAAGAATCAGCCCCCCTCCTTGCAGCATCACAAGGCTGAGCATTGATAGTTTATCTCTGTGTAATGCTGAGTTAAGGGTGTGAGAACAAGGACGCTGTACAAACAGGGCAGAGCTGTTGTTAAATGAGTGACTGGTACCAGGAGGCTGAGACATCTGTTTCTGGCTGCTTACGTGGAGAAAAATAAAGCAAGTCAGGAGCTCGTGTTGGATGAAAACACATCCTTCTTTTATCCTTCTTTTGAGCTGCCCTCGTGTTCCTTTACCTGGAGTGTGAAATGGGGCAGAGTTGCAGCATCCTGAGCCCTGTGTCCCAGATGATCAGGCAGTGAGAATAGACAGCTTTGACATGGGCTTTTCTCACACGGATGAGTGTGAGGCCACATTCCCGTCTGGGACATGGAAACACAGGCAGGTACTGCTCTCCTCTGTGGAGTAACTGCAACTGGGGAACCTTCACAATGGAAAAGGTGTGACTCCAGATTCAAAGTTCTGTCAGTCCAGGCAGATCCAGAAGGATCTCCAAAAGGATAATGGGTGATGAAATTTGGACACTAAAATTCCATTTGGGTAGCTTAAGGTTTGTGATGGGCAGCCCCCAAACACCCGCCTGGCTACAGCCTCCTCTCAGGCAGTTGTAGAGAGCCATAAGGTCCCTCCTGAGCCTCCTCTTCTCCAGGCTGAACACCCCCAGCTGCTTCAGCCCCTCCTCATCAGATTTGTGCTCTAGTCCTTTCGCCACCTTCGTGGCCCTTCTCTTGACACACTGCAGCACATGGCACATGACTCCTTATGTTGCAAGGAAAAGTTACAGAGATCCAGGTTTTTTATGGATTTGGCCCTCAGTGTTCTAGTCCAGCAGCTATGAATGGAAGCCTGATGTCTCAAACAAGGAGAGGCTTAAACAAACCAGGAGTCTTCAGAGACCTGGCACTTGGATTCGTGCTGGAGGATGGATTTGCTTGGGATGCCTGTGCCACAACTGCCACCAGTGAACCGCTGTTTGTGGGGTGTGAATGCACGGCTGTGATGCCTTTTTTCAGCTGCCAGAATGCACACACAGCTTTCCAAAGACCATTTCTGCTTTTGCTTTCTTTAAAGTTCAGTCCTGTAAACTGCTGCAGCTCAGGAGGTGATCCACAAGCAACTTGGGTTTCCCTGTAGGAGGATGGCTCAGACAGCTGTGGGAGGTTATGTGGTATCACTGAGGAGATTAAATGATTCCCTTTCGGCAAACAGAGCCCTAAGTCGAGTCACAGGACATACCTGAAGGCTGACCGAGTGATTTATGTCATCAGACTAGAGCTGGTGACTTTCTAGTCACCCTTTGAAAGGATTCCCCTTAGGAAGGTGGAGATCATTGCCTTTTCTTCTCCGTAACGTGTCAAAGAGCTGGATCTGACAGTCGGACTCCAAGCTCATCTCAAAAGTGCTGTTGCAAAGCCAGCACGGCTGCTGGAAACAGCCCTTTCCCAAGAGGGGCTCTATCGTTATTGCCCACTTTCCAAGAGCAGGGAAAATAGGACCTGAAAAATTCCATCCCAGTCATACGGCAGTGCTGGACGAACTGGTGACAGAGCTACTTTCCTGTGTCCCATTTCTGGATGTTTTATCTTTCCATACGAGACAGCCTCTTTCTCTGCAAAGACCCTGCTGGCTTCAGTCTGACCTCAGACAAATTCCCTTTCCTTTTTCTCTTGTGTAAACGTGGCACAGCAATACAGATCACCTCAGGGGCTGAGTGAGGCATCCATCTATGTTTTCTAAGTCACAGGCTTAATTCTTACTCAAAGTGTGCAAATATTTAACTCCCACTTCTATTGTTATTTTAAATTTTTGTAGGAATTCTTATGGAAAGAAGGATGAATATCACCACAAGTGGTGGTGAGAAAATAATGGATTTTTATCTTTTATTTCTCTTTTTCAACCTGTCCTCTGGTTTTGCTGAAGGGAGCTCTCAGGCCCCCAGGCCTGTGAAACCATGCTTTGGTACCAGAGGGTATGCTGAGCTCCACAGCTCACTGAAACTACCTGAAAAATTTCCACTAAAATTAGTTTTCAAGAGAAAATCTTTGGGGTTTTCATGCATTTATTTTTACAAGAAATAGCTACTTTCTTCTGTAAACTTTTGGAGGAGCTTCATCTAAATATTTCTTTCAAAGCTGGCAGATTTTGGGTCAAGGGGAGCACAAAGCTTTTCTAAATTTTCTTGGACAATTTCTATAAAACCTGCAGTTCACTTGTCACATTTTTCAGATTAGGGAAAAAAAAATTAGAGAGCAGATCCACTTGCACATCTCTGTGTACTTTGTGGGTTTTGTGACCCTGTCCCCAGGGGAGAACAGCCTGAAAGAGGCAGCAGAGCAGCATGAGGCTCACAAGTATGAGAGTGATAATCTTTATGGGAGCACTCTGTCAGAGGGTGATGTCTGAGTAGGAACTGTATTATTGGCCATTACTTCCAAGGGAAATGCTGGAGAATGCCAAGGAAAACAGACGCAAATGTAGGCCACGCACTCAGAGGGGTAAGTGGCCACCACGGGGATCCCAGCCCATGGATGGCCAGCCACACACAGCATCAGGCACCAGGGAAAGCCCAGGAAATGGCCCAGCGCTGGCCATTTGGCAGCTTTAGAAATACTTTGTAAGCATTGGCTGATGGAGGTGAAAGCACACTGACAGTCATCATCATCCTGCAGGGCAGGAGAGGAGCACAGTCCCCTTTCTGTGGGCAGAAAGCAGAGGGATTAAAGGCCTGGCTCTCAACCAATGCTTCTGCACAGTTGTTAGCTACTCTCCTTTACCAGGGAAGCTCGCTCCCCGCAGCTCCTGACCACTTCACCTGGGATGAAGGGAGCAAATTTTAGCATTTTTAGCCTGCGTGCCCAGGCACAGAGAGCAGCAGCACCAGGAAGAGCGGCGATGACGAGACGCCTGCTCACCTGGTGGGTTGGGATTCCCTTGCAGATTTCTGTGTCAGCTCATGGGTGAGGAAGCAGGTCTGTGCACAGCCACACGTGTGCAAGAGAAGGGGCACACGAGGAGCACTTTGGTCAATACTAACTATATTGTCAGCTTGGTGAGGTAAAGCCTGTTTTTCTCCAGTTTAGCACAACAGCAAGTATCTTGGCTGCTTTCCATAAACAGAAGTAATAGTAAACCCCATCGTGGATACTGCAGGCAGAAGGAAAACTGAGTGTTCAGGGCCAGTCCACCCTCCTCAGCCTCTGTGGAGGCTCTTGGCTAGTCCAGTTGTGCTTAGGGTTTTTTTTCCTTTTAATATAGCCATCTGTTCTGCTCGCTAGGGGTCCTGTTTGGAGCCAAGTGTTGTGTTGCCTTCGGTTCGTATTGCATAAATCCCAGAAAATAAATCAGAGGTGCTTTCCTAGTATCTCATGTATCAGCCTGGTCCTGATGGAGATCTATTTCTGAGGTGTCCTTCCACTTCTGTGACAGGTCACTGCTGAGTTTAACAGAGAACCCATTGACACCAACTGTTTGGATGGGAGCTCTCCAGCCAAAAAGTGACTTCTAGGAGCTGGGAGCCAGTGCCTCTTCAGAAGTGGAAACCTAGGCAAGTGGCAGGCACAGATTCTGTGGGCTTGACAAGCACTGTTTGTGTTCTCTGGTCTGCCAAACTTGGTCTCTCCGTTCTCTTTGTCTGCCTCCTGTGTCTCATCTCAGACCTGCAAGCCGGCTTGGTGAGGTCTCTCGGGCAGAGATGTCCCCACAGTGCAGCGTTGAGGACCCTCATCCTTGAGCCGAGGGGTGCCAAAGGAGGGCACTGCTGTCCCTCAAGGGTGAAGGTGCAGCTGGGTGAGACTGCCAGCAGAGCCTGTCCGGTTTCCCCAGCTGCAAGGCTGCCTCACGCTCTCACCACAGCTCCCGGAATGAGGCTGCCAGAGCAGGATGCTCACGGCAAAACCCAGCCCCGCGCGGAGCCGGAGGGCCGGGAGCGGGCCGGGAGCCGGGCAGCCCCCGGCCGTGGCTGGCAGGGGGAGCGGGGTGAGTCTCGGGCCAGCGGAGCCCCAGGAGGGCCGGGCGCCGCTCCGTGCCCTGCCCTGCGGCTGACACGGCAGCCGGCTCCGCTCCCTGCCGACTGCGGCACTCGCAGCCTGCAGAGACCCGCTTGTCGCATCGAGTGTGCATGCTCCGCTCTTCATTTCTGCCTCTCCGTGCTTCTCCTCATCTCTTATTCATCTCGCACACCCTCTCTGCCCCGTCTACATCTTCAGTTCAGCTCCCTCTCTCTTCCTTTATTCTCTCCTTTTCCGTTCCTTTCTCGCCCTGTGCCTTTTACCTTGTCTGTCTTTCACGCTTTTTCCTGCTATCAAGCTCTTCTGCTTCATGCACCTCCTTCCTGGGTTGCTGTCTCCTTGTTCTCCCCCACTCCTCTCTCCCTTTGGCACTCTATGCTGCTGTCTGGCAAGTTTCTCGAATCTGTTCGCTCTGACGCCACTCAAGGCTTCCTATGCTACAGGGCAACATAAATTATGTATCACTCAAACAACTGTCTCACCAAATCTATATTAAACTCCCTCGTTAAGTGTATTTATGATACTGAATTGAAGGGATCCAGGAATCGACTGGCAAGCTGCAGGGCTGAGCTGAAATACAAGATAATTTTTCTTTTCCAGGTAGCTGGGATGAGGACAAGGCGGGAAGGGTGGTGACAGTGGCGGAGGAGCCTCCATCCACAGCTTAGGAGCAGTTTGTGAGTTTGGGGCTCAAGAACTGCTTGGCACCAGCAATTATAATGTGCTGATGCAGGATCTCTGGTTGTTGAACAGAAGCAATCGGGTGTGTATGTGTGTGGGGGACAGCTTTTTGAATATATGGAATTGGGAGTGCACTCAAAAGGATTAGTGGGAACAATTATTTCCAAAGTCAGGATATAGAAGCTGGAGCCTATTCAAGTCACCAGTGTTTTATCCCAGTGTTTGGGGGGAGGAAGAAAAAAAAGGGGGCAGGGGAAGAGCAAAAAGAAAAGGGGCAAAGGAAGACTAAAAACAGCTTTAGAAGAAAAAATTCAAAGTAGGTTAGCAGAGAAAATGAGTTTATAAAAAATGGAAAAGCAGCCGGGAGGCACAACAGTAACTACTGCATTGTGCTTACAAAGCTAAACACGTTAAGATGAATAAATCCCCAAGCTGGATGGCTTATGGCCCAAAATATTAAGAAAAGCTGGATCTGATCGCAGGCTGCTGCCAGATCCAAAGAGCAAATGTGTTCATATAAATCATTTTAATACAAAACATTCATAAAGCAAGGTCCTAAAACTGAGCTCCTTCCAAGTCTAAGCGTGTTTGTATCCAACGCTGAGGGGTCAGGTTGATTTCTAAAACTGAGGAAACATAGTAACAGCTGTGCTGGATCAGACCAAAGGTCCAGTTCCCTTCTGACTGTGGTTTGTAGCAGATGTTTGAGGAGAGGAAGAAAAAAATCTTAGAATGGGACAAGCATATAGCAACGGTCCCTTGGGACCTGTAACTCTGTATTTAGAACTGCTCCAGCCCTGGCCTGATGCTGCTTTTCATGTGAGGTAGCCCAGGGTTAATTTGTCATCTGCCATGTGGCTCAGGGCATCCTAGTTGCTCTCCCTGGATTTTAGTTTTCCTTATCTGCAAATTAATGCGAATCCTCATATGAGTGATGTGTAGCGGGAGAGAGATGGGTGAGATCACCTGTAGAAGTGCAGTATGTTCCTGTGTTGTGAACATAATCCCCCTGGACTGAATTCATCGTGCAGGGAAGCCTCTGAAGCTGATGAAATCAGGAAGGTGATTTTCTCATTCCCAGGGTGGTTTACGTCTTGCAGCATTTCCCAGGTAAACCTCACTCCAAGGCACCAGAGCTCAGGTTCATCTGCAGATTTCGAGCTTTACGTGCCCCTGGCCACCCTCTGAGTGCCCGGGGCTCTCCACAGAAAGGAAGCTGTGGGAATCCAGGTGGAAAGAGGGAAGAACATGACTGAGGGTTTGGACAGAGCTGATGGCACTGCATCCATAAGCAGTGGGACTCAGGGGTTCTGATCTCTCACATGCACGTGCCACACACACCACTGGCTGTGGGGAGAGGTCCCTGGACACCTGCCACAGAGAGGGGCCACATCCCCTTCTTAGGCATTCTCAAAAGGTAACCAAGAGGAGAGAGCTCATCTATGTGAGACAGCTCTTGAACATGTGAGTGATACCTCCGAAAGGGTCTGCCAGTCTGGTGGGGAACCTTTACAGGTTCAGAGTTACAAAGCAATGGAAAACACTCAGTGAAATGCCTTAGAGGCCTAGAGGTGTTCCCTTCTAAGCAGCTGAGGTTGAGCTTTTGTCACTCTGAGCCTGTAACAGGTAAGGTGGTCAATACAACAGCTCTTTGCTGCTCTCATCTCTCAGGAAGAATTGCTCCTGTAGCTCAGGTCAAGAAGCAGTTACTGCAGTTGCAGAGGCAGGGGATATGTCCCACAAGGAGGGGACGCTTCTATTTTCAGAATCAAGTGGCACCCAGACACCTCATCACATCATGGGTGTCCTGTTGTGACAGGCACAGACTTGCTGAGGAGCACACAGGCAGCCTGCAGCAGAAGTAACCCAGAATCTGATCCAGTTTTCTGACAGATGCAGCATTGCCTCCCTTCTTTCAGACTGCAGCTTGCTGAGTCCTTGTTCGTTGCTGGAACCAAAAAATCCCCTGCTCTGCCGCTTCTTTTACAATTTTCCTCTTTCATTGGTACATTCAGTGTCTTTTGTTTGGGGGAACACAGGCGTAGTTCTGGGGATGACAGTGCACAGGAAATGTTCAGGTTTCTCTGCAGTCTTGCTGCTGTTAGCTGAAGTTACGTGACTCTGAACCAACAGGAAAATCCAGATGGGGTTTTGTGCCAGAACTTGTATTTTTCGCCATTTGAGACAGAAATCTGAAGCAGACAAAACCTTGAGATGGAATTGCCTCACATAGAAAGGCACACACAAAGAAAGAAAAAGGCTTCTAGTTTGTAAAACTGGAGATGTGAGAATAGACTATTAAAAAAAAAGGTGTAGGGCAGATTATTTAATTAGATAAGTGGTTGGATGAGGCATATTAACTGTTAAGTGGGTCACCAAGGAGGTCTTTCTTATGTTCAGAGCAAAGGAAAGATGCAACACAACGCGCACTCAAACCCGTGGATATGGAAGGAAAATCTGAAATTAGTGGATCCAGTGCTGAGTTGCTTTAAATGAGCTTAATAATTTGAAGGCTGGGCCAAGGCCCTGCCTTAGGATACAGTACAGTAAAGCTCATGGAGGAGGTTTAAGGTGGTTATAGAATGGAAGGTTTTCCTTGGTAATTAAAAATATTAAGTTTGGCTTCCCCTTGTCTTCCTGGAGTTCTTTCAAGGGTGGGGTCATTCTGTTGTTTGGGTTTATAGCTTGCTATATTGACAGAAGGATTCATAGGATGAGATTGTTTTTGCTTTTTCTTCCCATCCTCCAGTCCAGCTTGATAGTGCTGTAAGAGTTAGGCATGCTAAGTTCAGGGCAGTGATTTAATGGGTTATAAAAATGGTCATTGGTATATCAGTACTTTAAACATAAATTGTGAATTGCTGTTGAGATCAGAAGTGAGACAGCTGGTGGGCAGTAATATCTCCCACTTTGGAAAAATGGTACTGGGACTTCCCTGTCCAACTTCCACTGAGTTCAATGGAATTTAAACAATTAAAACATTTATCTTTGGCCATCTCAGCCTAAGTTCACAGTGTTAAATTAAACTATACTCCACAAGTGTGGCCCTGAAAGCATCACCATTAAGGTACTTTGTTATCCCGTGCCTCTGCTAATATACTAATAACTTTTTTCCAGTGGATTACGAGTTTAGATATGACTGAAAAGGGTTATATGCCTCCTAGACTGGCATTCTAGGTTAGGAAGTATTGCAGAAGTGCGTTGAATAATTTGGAAACTTCTCTGAGCAGCCACACAGCAGGGATTGAAGTCTAAGGGCAAAGAGTTCAGAAACCATAATTCTCTGATCTCCAAAGATGCTGATGTAACTCATTTAAGATAGTGCTGGAAGTATCCACACAGTAAAAGAAATGCAGCAGCTGTAGAGCTCTCTTTCTCATTTTGCTTCTACTAATTATCTATTAAATTTTAGTTTTGTTTTAATTTTATGTTTTTGTATTGCATTTTAGATAACACACAAGACCCTGGACTAAGTAGTGACTGTAAGGTAACAGTGATTAATGTTTACAACAAAGCTTGGGAGGAGAACTCTGTAAAAAGGGCTACTTCAGAAGTTGGTCATGCATGTAAAACTGGCCCTTATTAAATTTGATATTTGTTTCAATGATTTTTGTAGCCCTAGATTGTGTTCCTTTGAATTTTGGATACAAACCACGTGACACACATTCTTCCCATAAAATTTCTCCTCAGTTAAAACTGTCTCTTCTGCTTTAACACTACATGTCCTGAATGTCAATTTTAGCCCCCTGAAGTCTTCAATTTTTCTTTCCTGCACTGCAGGAAGGACACTGCAGTTGGGCTTGGAGAACTTTTATGTTTGGGGCTCAGATTCTCATGCAGCTAATGCTGTGGCTGTTCAGTTTTATGTAAAAGGAATGTTAAAGATCAGATTAGAGAGTGGTTTAGAAATGAAATTGGCCTTAACCTAAATTCTGTGCAACCTCACTTGCTGATAGCACAAAGAATGCAAGAAAGCATAAAGTTCATTCTCCTATTTCGGTTTTTAAAGCAATGATGTAGAGCAATTGTGCTGTGAAAGAAGCGTTCCTGCATAGCCTTAAATGGTGAAGGTCTGCTTGTCTCAGATCTGCCAGGAAAAGGAACCCACACCATCACTTTCTACCCCAAGTCGTAGACAAGAAGGCTTAGGGTACCACATCTCAAGGTCAGACCGTTTCAGTGAGCCAGGAAATGGGGCTTGATGCTTCCAAGGGTGTGGAGGGCTTTCTAGATTACTGAATAGAAATGAGTTAGCAAGCTTTCGTGGGTCACTAAGAAAGCTCACGTGGGAGAAGGTGTGCTTGTGAGAAGGCTCTGCAAGCAGCAGGTGTGGGGAGAGGAAGAGCAGCTGGCGGGTTCCTGCTTCCTGCCCGGCCACTGGAGCCAGGGTGTCCTGGATGGGTTTGTCTCTGATCACAGCAGCAGGACATCAGCCCTTGCTGCTGTTACCCATCCAGCATTCCAGACTCATGGAAGCAATAACTGATTTATAAATCTCCCACTTCAAAATTAACAGTGGTCTCTCCTAACCATTAAGCTAAGTGTTCATCCCTTTAATAAACCCAGCAGGGCTGGAACTTCTGGTATAACCAGTGGGAACTTCTCAGCCACAGCACCTTGCTTAGGCAGCAGGAAAACACTGCTCTGTGAAAAATTATACTGTCTGAGGCCTTGCTAGTCACTTGAAAGGAGGTGGATGGAAATAAACTCTGAGCTTCATTATGCTGACATTTGTAAAGTGTCACAGGAAGTACTTTGCATCAGGGAAGCCAAAGCAACATTTAAGCAAATGGCTGTGGAATGGCCTTTTGCCTGCAATTATTTTCAGCCAGGGACCTGTTTGATGTGTGCCTGACTCGGTGGCCGGCTGTGTTCCTGCCGAAAGCTGTGGGGGAGAAAGATCCGCTGACCCTCTGTGGGAAATAGGAGCTGGAATTCAGTGGGTAGCCCTGGGGTGTGGCTGTCTGTGCAAGGGTGCTGATTAATAATTACTATTGGCTTTGGATTTGGCACACTTTCAGCATTTGTGTGGATTTGAGGCAATCTTCTCTAGTGTAATTAATTAAGATTAATTTAATTAGACTGTAAAAATAAATTAAGAGAATCGGGGCGCAGTTTAGCTGAAGCTGTGCTTGCTTTGACAACCAAAACAATGCCTGTGAATCAGTTTCCTTAAATTAATCTCAAACAAGGAGTTTCCCTGTTCAGTATCCTTGCTGATAACAGAATTGTCTTCTGGAGGGAGAATGTTACATCAGTACATTGGAGGTGAAAAAAATCCCCCGAAAAACCAAAACCACACACACACCCACCCCTTGAGATAAGATAAATCCAGAACTGCACTTGGTTATTGGACACACCTGGCTGCTGTGACATGAGTTAGTGATATCTGAGATTACAGCAGCAGCTATGGATGCCCAAATAGAATGAAATTATCTTTGCTGACAAGCCAAGAGAGCTCAGATGGACATCCAGATCTGTCATAGCAGTCACATCACTCATATGTGTCACATCTTAATGTGGAAAGTGAGATGAAACATTCACACCGTGGCTGGGAAAGAATTCAGGAGTGTTCATTGTCTCTAGCTGTGCTGTCAGCTCCACTCCAGCTGCTGATATGGCACCTGCACTTTTGAATTTGTATTCTCTTATCGTGGACGCACTGGAGGGTTTGGCAGGTGATTCATGTACCCTGATTCACAATTCAGCCTGGGTGAAGTCTGCAGAAAAAGCTATTATCTTTGATGTCACATACATGTGAAAAAAACACAACCCGTGATCAGATTTCTTTCCTAGCAGAAGTTTTCCTCACTGTGACCTACAGACTTCTGCCTGGGAAGTTGGAATGGAGATTTTGTTCTGGCAATTTATGCACCATCCTATCACTTCTCTTCACGAGGTTTATTCAGGTTATGGATTAACTAAGCAATCATTTAGTGACACCTTGCTCTCTACTGCTTTCAATACAACTTGGTATAGCAAGACATCAGTTATAATTACCTAAAAAAAACTTATGAACTGACTTTTTTTTTTTTGGGGGGGGTGGCGGAGCTGGGGGAAGCGTATCCAGGGCAGGAAAATCCCAGCAGCTTCTCCCCTTTCGAACAGTTACTTTTGATGAAAGAACCGTGGAGTGCCAGCACAGCTGATAGCTTTGAAATGCCAGCAAGAGCTGTGCCGGGGCATCCTCTGTACTTCTTGGACACCTGAATAAGAGCCACAGACCTCTCTGAAGAGACTGGAAGGCCCATGTGTCAAAAGCTCTATTTCTGGAGCTTACATCCTTCACACCAGGAGATTGTCACAGAATTGGCACTGCTGTCCTGCTCTAACCCCCGGGCTGCTGCAGGGTTTATCCGTGGAAGCTCAGGGCCCAGCCAGACTCCACTGGCGTTAATGGAACACGTAATTGATTTTGTGGTGGAGTAAAAAGATGCATCCTACGGTCTTGTGAGTAGAAAGGGTCTGCTGGCTTAACCAGGAGGGAATCTGATGCCTATGGTCCTGGAGCACCTCAGAATGAGCAGCCACTTTGCCAGGGCCAGCTTACACTGTCATTGCGCGTGTTTACCTTCACAGTGCAAACAAAAAAGAGGTGTATGTATTGGCGGGGTAAACAGGTCCATTTCTCTGCCCAGAAACCAGTTTGGTTAGTCAGCTGGGTGTTGACAGGAGAGGGAAGGAAATCATTATGAGAGACTGCGTAGTAGGCACGATAATGAGCCATGTGGTTGGTACCAAACAATAGAGGCTTGTGTGGAGCTTGGGGAATGCAGAGATAATTTTACCTCTCCAAACAGGAGGGCATCAAGCTGTGCTTCTCTGCCTGAGAAGTAGGTCAAGAGGAAGTGCACTTTCAATTCATATTCATCTCATAATTATTTCACGTTCTCAAGAACAGTATTTCTGTCAAGGGGAAGCTGCCTCTGTGTCCAGTCTCATGGAAGAGCAATCCTCCCCTCAGAGCAGCAGCATGCATATTTGAAGCTTTTGGCACCAGCATCCATCAGCACTGCCTTCCACATGAGCTCTCCCTGCACTTGTGCTGTTGGTCCTGACCTTGCCAAGCGTCACGGGCACTCCAGGCATCGCCAGCAGTGGATCCAGAGTGCCTGATCCAGCACCACTTCACACATGCCACTGGAACTCAGTGGAGATGTGATTCACCGCTGCTCCTGGCACCAAAACAAACAGTCACCTTTGGAGGTCATCAGGTCCAGCCCTCTGCTCAAACTCAGCCAAGTGTGGAGATACCTGAAGTTCCTCGGGGTTACATCACTAAAGTGTTAAACAGATGGAGTCTCCACAACCTCTCTGAGCAACCTGCTGCAATGTTTGACCATCATCAGAGAGAGTTACTTTTTTCTTAGAGATCTCAAAGGTGTGTTTTAGAGATGGATGTCAAAGGTTAAGTAGGGATAAATCTGTATTAGACTGGGTAGAGGACAAGTGTTCTGCAGTCAGCCACAGTACCTGCTCTTGGTTTTTTGGTTTATAAGAACCAATAGATGTACTTTGCGTAGATACAGATACAACTCTCTAGATTTATATTTCTGAAGTAGAAGACAGTCTTTCCCAGAAAAAAGTCAAATAGTTATGTTCAAACTAAATTTTCCCATGATTTGAAGGAATGTGTAAAGGAACAGTGAGTAGAAAAAAAAATAAAACAGCTAAGCTTAGAGAATTATGACAATGTGACAACTCTAATTTAGCATTCAGCTGTGGAGAAGTGTAAACAGGAGGCTAAATACAGCCACTCCAACTCGACAAATCTTCTGTTGTTTGCTGAAAAACAATAGAGATAGGATGGGAAATGCTACTGTTAAAAAGCACTTTTCTTTCAAGCTGCACTGTATAATTTCCACATATGCCAGTTACTAATGCTTCCTTAAAAAAGTGACCTAATTTTTAAAAAAGAATTGCCAATAGCACAGAAAACCAAATCTGCTACACCAAATTGTGTATGTTCCAGATCTCTTTCTATAGTAAAATATTTAGTAGCTAGTTCTGTTCTCTGCCCCAGTTAAACCTTTTTTTTTTGGCATAAAACTTTCTTGGTTTCACCATAACTGACAAATAGTTGCAGTATCTTTTCATCATCATGTTTCCAAGATAACTAAATTGAACTCCAGTGGGGATAGGACTATGTGGGTGTTATTTAGTCTGGAAAGAGATTTAAAACTTTAAAATGAGCTAAGAGAGGAGGCTGGGTTGATGGAAAACAATCAACTTTTTTATTCCTGCACTGGAATTACTTCTCCTGTTGCATTATACATGAAACACAAAACTCAGCCCTCGCATCAGTTATATGGCCTGACTGAAGTAACAGTGGCACGCCTGGGGTGAAGAAGTCTTTTCCTGAGGTTGCCAATTGTCATTTTCCTCCTGACAGATCCATGTTTACTGCACACCCCAAACCCCTGATTCCCTCTTCTGTGTTTCTAATTTTTCCTGGCTACTAGCCATTTCCACCTGTTTTGTGCACTACTTTATTTCCCCACAAATAACAGCATTAAGATCAAGTAAGTAGCTGTAATGCTGCAGCAAAGTTTCTATGATGTTTATTAGGAAGACTATTTTCCCAAAAGTTCTCTTCCTTTCTTCCTCTTCCCTCATGCTATTGCAGACAACTTGATTTAAGGAGGGATAAAAGGAGAAAAAACCCAAATGAATAAAAAATCTCGACCACCCAGAAAACAAACCCAGAAAAGCTATTTAAGACTTGTGCTTACGCATACCTGGATGCTTCTTTTGTTGTGTGCTGTTATACTTCCCCTCAAACAAAAAAGAAAACAAAAAAAAAACACCCAAAAAAATCTACCAAGAATTAGCTTTACATTCCTACCACATTTTTGCTTAATCAGTGCTCAGTTGTAATCAAGACTCTAATTTCGTAATCATTAGCCCTTTCAGTTCTGCTAAACTCCTGCATCATCACGTACACTTGTCCTTTGCTTCCTTGTAACTCTCAAACCCAGCACGTAACAGGAAGGAGGAGCATCGATGAGGCGACTCCATTCATCTGTTCTCAAATTTTTAGGGGACACTACGCATTTTCCATCTTTCACCAAGGTACTCCTAGAAATCTGGGAAGCTAATGCTATGCCTCGGTGTTTTCCCCCAGGACTCCCAAGTGCAACACAGCTGGACTAACAGCACATTTAATTATCACTGCCGTTAATAAAGCGCAAGCTTCTGAAAAGTTTAATAGGAATGAGTAAGTACTTGGTATTTTGGTGCTTATTTAAACTTCTTGACTTTTTAATCTCATTTTCCCAGTAGCCTCTCTTTTCTTTGGTAATAATGCCTAAAACATGTTTCCAATAATTTTCAAACTGAGTAGAGCTGGTTATTTCCTAGAAAAGAGACTGCCTATGCAAGCTTAGTAATTCCTGGTAATGACTCTGTAATTAGACTAAATCAGAACTCGAACTGAAACCTAGTCCAGCATATTCTGAAGAGGCATTGAAAATAATCTCATTTTTTCTTGTTAAGATGTTAAATGAAGAACTTTCTGTCTTCTAACTCGTCTAAGGAAAGACACAAGATTTGCTTTCTAGTCTGTTTCTACATCTCTCTCTAGTCTTGTGCCTGATGCTCCCAATGGCCTATTTCACAAAGCAACCAAGAAAATGATGAATGGATGGGTTTGGGAAGAGAAGCTTGGAGAGAAGTTGTGAGATCTAGACAGGAAAATGTGAATGAAAACTGGAAATTATTCTAGGAAACTTTACTCGATGACTAAAACCCACGATTTCATAATTGTGAACAAGGACGTCTTTGGTTAGCGGCACCTCCTTATTAAGTGAGGAAGTAAAGGCAGCTATTAAAAATTTTTCAGATAAATGGGGAAGAGGAGAAGAAGGAGGAAGGAGGCAGCAATTATGTAAATTAGAGCCTGTGGAAATAAAAAGAAGGGAAAGAGTTGACTTGGAGCAAAAGGCACTCCACCTTGCAGCCTAAGGACAGTAAGGCATTTTAAAGGGTAACAGCAATAACATAATTTCTAACAATAGTACGGCTCACTTTCCTAGCAGAAAATGGTGAAAGTCTTAATGATTCAGGAACAGCAGAAATACCAAGTAGTTCTCTTTTGTGTTTAAAGAGAATTGGGATGATGTAACCAAGCATTATGGGAATGCAGAAATACTTTCCAGCCCTCACAAATAGCCATGAAAGATGAAAACCAGCAGCCATAAAGAATAAAAAAATAAACTCCAGCATGCCTAAACAGCACCAGATAAGCAAAAGAGCTACGTGAAGTGCACAGCTTTCTCTTGCTAACTTTTAATAAATCTTTGAGCAATACGGAAACTTTTGAGTCTAGAGGAGAGTTACCACAGAGAGAGGCAACACAAGATGACCTCGGTGATCCTGGCTCAGCTTCTTTGGTAGCAGAGGGCAAATAATAAGAAAGTTTGATATGGGATTCAGCTAGCAGAGCAAGGAAGGGAATAGAAAATATTGTGCCCAGTATAAAGTGAGGTTTGTCTTTTGGGGCATTATTTTTTTGTTTGAAAATATTGATTGTGTTAAATGATACCCTGTCAGATTTATTGCCCTTTGCAGCCCTTTATGAGCCCCAGTGATGTGCTCTGTTGGCCAGAATCAGTTGCTGCTATAGCTGGGTTTGGCACAGATGTTGAGTGCTAGAGCTGGAACCATCCAAACTAGGATTGACGTGTTGACTGCTGCTGAGGCAGTTCAATATTTTTCTCTGTGTAATTTTTGAGCCCAAAGCTGGCTTAAAATCAGTGTTGCAAAGACCCTTGCAGGCCTGGAGCATAGGATATGTGAGAGGCAGTCTGTGACAGAGGGCGTGTGGGCCATGAGACTGCAAATACGGCTAAAGGAGCAAGTGAAACTAACGCTATGTAACAAAAATCTATTCACATTTATTTGTGGAGATAGGGAAGGCAAGAAGGGATCATTTAGCTTTTTGTGTCACAAAGTGAAACCAGCCTCAGCTGAGCCAGTATGAACGAGTAACTTGATTCTAATCAACATGGCCACATGCCAGGTAATTTTGCCAGGCCGGTTTACATTGATATGGCATGAAATAACAAGGGTTACTGGAACTATTTTTCATATATAGTCTTTCTAATAATTTCTGGGTACAATTCAAGTGAAATACAGCTTATGAGCATTAAGAACCATCCAACTGGAAGGCAGTTTCAGAAATGGGTTTAAGGATCCTAATGGAAATAGCGCTGAACGTGAGCTTGCTGTGGGACATAGCAGTTCTACAGTGATGACAGGAGCGGAGCTGTGTTCGTAAGATTAATTTGTTTAGTATCACAATGACATGAGAAACTTGCTCACAGCTGAGAAACCTATAAAACCTGGAGAGTGCACAGAAAAAAAGAAGCCATACAAATTATGAAGATGCTATAAAATGCCTTGCAATGGGAAACTGAAAGAGATGCTGCTGTCCCGCTTAAAAGAAAAGTTAATTCGGATTTAATAAGTATCAGGTACTAAACCAACTTTGTAATATTGCTGGAGAATGCATACAAACTCCCCTCTAACAGGAAGCTGAATTGAGGTTAAGTCTAAATTGAAAATAAAGACAGGGAGGTAACTTGCCAAGAGAGGGGGTAAATTCTCCATCTCTTCAAATCTTTAAATCAAGATGTGACACCTTCATATGCTCCAGTCAAATACCAGTTACTGGCTTTGGTACAGAAGCAGCCAAGTGATGCAGCATCAGCCTTACTCAGAAGACAACACTGAATAATTCAGTGATCCCCAAGGACTCCTGAGTATCTGTTTCTCTTCCTAAACTTTTGAAATGTATTGCTGTGCACTGGTAAACTTGAGTCAGCTTTGCTGCTGATACAGCAGCAATTCTACCAATCTACTACACTGCAAGTAAAGTTAGACTCAGCCAATTCTTCAGCTTAATCGAGTAACCTGTTTATTATCTTTGTTCAAACAGATCTGTGGGATCAGCCTATTGATGCCAAAAAGTGTAAATTGAAGAGATTCCAAAATCAAGGGTGTTTATAAGGACCTTGTCATGTGATGATGACAAAGTACATTTCTCTTAATACTGGATATATTTTTTTTAGAGAAGCTGTATTTTCTCTGCAGTGACTTCTCTGCTTTTGCATAGCTTCCTGCCAGAGAACATTCTAAAATCTCTGCTATATATCTGTGTCTTTTCTTAGTTTCCTCTCCATAAATAATCTAGCATGGCTTTAAAAGACAATAACTTGTAGAGTTAAATAGACAGTAAAGGCAGTGCATCATTCCGATCTGGTTGTGTCCTGACATCAGAAGTTTCTTTTGTTGAATGGATTCACCTAGCTGTAATGAAATCCCAAAGATGTAAGTGGTGGGTAAATTCAGCAGGATTATGCAAAGCTTAATTGGGTTTATGTCCCTTGAAAAGGCCGCGGAACTGTACTCATGCTACCGCAGTTGCATGACAGGCTGGATGGGTATTGAACCACCTGAAGGATCTGCTTGACCTCTCTTTTCCTGTCACGGTCACTTCAACAGAACACATCTGCTTGCTGTGCTGCAGCTCAGCCTGCCCTGCCAAGCTGCAGATGGCAAACATCTACAGAGATACCTGCATAGCTGGGAGTAACACAAAAACACAGTAGCAGAGGCATGGTCACCATCTGAGTCAAATCCTGAGCTTAAACAACCCTCTGCTTCACTCTTCTGCATCGCAGCCAGTGAAGCAGTGCACCGATGCTCTTGTGAGAGCCCACCTGGAGCATCCAGCTCCGGGGCCCCAGCACAGCAAAGGTGTTGGCCTGTTGGAACAAGCCCAGGGGCGGCCACTGAGTCCACTGCAGGGCTGGAGCTCCTCTCCCATGGAAACAGGTTGGGAGAGCTGGGGTTGTTCAGCCTGGAGAAGGGAAGGCTCTGGGTAAGCCTTGGAGCACCTTCCAACACCTGAAGGGAGCCTACAAGAGACCTGGAGAGGGATGTTTTCCGCGGCCATGCAGGGACAGGACAAGGGTGAAGGGCCTTAAGCTGAAGGACGACAGGCTTACAGTAGATATTAGGAAGAAATTCTTTACTGTAGGGGTGGGGAGGCGCTGGAACAGGTTCCCCAGAGGGTTGGTGGATTCCCCATCCCTGGAAATGTTCAAGGCCAGACTGGATATAACCTGGTCTTGCGGAATGAGTCTCTGCCCTTGGCGGGGGGGAGGGGGCCCAGCTCTATGCATTCTATGATCTTTTGAAGAGGTAAACCTTTTGAGAACAGGTTAGAAAGGGGCTGATTGTTAGTATGTGCTGGAACTGTGTGGGTAGTAGTCGGTTTTAGCTGGTAAATACCCAGCTCTTGCTGGTGTTTACCTATAACAACCTCAATTACATGCTGTAGTAATCATCACTGAATTTCTTGCAGTGTAGTTAGAATTGTTCTGTTCACCTGGAAATAGCTTGCATCTCAACCAATATTTACGTATAATCAATAATTACGTAGTGGATAACTGTGTTTAGATTTTCTTCTGGTTCTCAAGATCAAGAAAGGGAAACATTTAATGCAGAAAATCTCAGTCCTCCACACAACAGTCTCATAAAATCTGAACTCCTCTATTTTATTAATCAGTGTATTATAGGCACAAAGTGTTTGTTCAAGATATCTCGCTACAGTTTGGAATTTGCGCTGTATTTACTGAGACCACACACTCAGTGGGTCTTACAGGACTGGAATTGCAGAATCCAGGGAGTATCCGTACCGTTGTGGTAGCCAATGCCTTGACACTGAAACCTTAACCAGAGAATGTCCAAAGCTGATCCTGTGAGTCCCTGCAGCCCGAGGTGAGGAGCCAAGGTTTTCAGCAGAAAGTTGTAACTGATCCAGACCTTGGGTGTCTGGGATCCAGAGGAGAGTGAGTAACATGCACTCATTATTTGGTTGCATTCACTTTGCTTTGTTCTGATCTGGAAGAATGATGCTAAATGCTTCAAAATTGTCTGGGAAAGAAAAGTTAAAGGGGAAAAGTATCCTATATCATGCTGAGAGAAAATGTTTCAACTACTCCAAAAATATTTTAAATGTTTTATAACGTAAAATACCAGGTCAATCAAATACAAAATAAAGAGCTATTTCAAAGTGAAAAGATTAAATGTTTCATTCTGAAACATTTAGATGGAAAACTTTCACAAATTTTGGAATTCTCAACGCAGTTTAAAAAAGATTCATTAGAGCTTTTTCCAATGGAAAACTATTCCATATCGAGATTTTATTCTGACTCAAACTTATGTCTGAGCTGTTACATTGCTGCAAGTAGATGTTAACAATGTTTGTTCAGTATTTCAGCAGCAGCTCTTTCAAGACACTGAGCTGCCTGGGGGAAAAAAATACAAACCCAAAAAACCTCCAGATTTCCTGTGAAATGTTCATATGTCACAGTTGTCAAATTGGCAATAGCAACACCAGCATATATCTGGAAAGATGGACTTTTTTATTTAAAGAGAATTCTTCATTCCAGAAAAGACTATAAAATCATTCCAGACTACAGGGGAAGAAGTAACTTCCCTTATGAGCTGCTTGGTAATGAACCCAGATTGTCCACATGTGTAGCCCCACCTGACAATATTTGTGTTCAATGGTTTACACATCATAATCAAAAAAGAAAATGGAGAATAACTGTTTGAATAGCAGCTGCTCGGGAGGATATTCATTAATTTTGATCACAACTCAACAATGTGGTTCAGAAAACATAGTCCAACAGTTGGGAACACATTGAAAATGGTTTAAACTTTTCCTTGTTTTTCATCTTGGCAAATATATCCGTAGAAAAAAGACTGATGGATGATTGCATAGAGACATTGAATGCATGCCACTGGTGAATAATAGCATATATAGTGGACACTGATTCCAAAAGAAATTTTAATGTGTTGAGCTATCAAATTATATTTTGGCAAAAAACTTGGTGGTTAGCATTATATTTTGTGGTCAAATGATGTCAGCCTCTGTGGATCAGCAGGGACTACAGAATGAAGAATTAAGGGCTTGCTATCAAAAATAGTCAGGTCACTGGAATGTTAGCAAGATCACTGCAGTGGATCTCAACTTTCCCAGCTACAGCTGGGGTAAGAGATGGCTACTACTGCAAACAGGGTATGAGTACTTTTCAAATTGCATTTAATCCCTTGAGTACAGTTAGAAATGGAGGGGGAAATGGAGAAAGCACCTCTTACCTCAGCTATATATTTGACAGTTAAATGAACGAGCAGCCCCATTCGGACTACCTTGTGTTTCTGGACAGCTTGCAAGTCTGCACTCTCAGGAATATAATCTTAAACTGACTGAGAAAGCACTGCCTTGTGGAAATGACATCTCCATATGAAAGAAATTATTGCAGCTACCTGGAAAAATGCACAGAAAGGACCTTCCTGGCAATTCTTTTCCTTTGGGAATCCAGGCTCCCATAGAAAGGCAGACCACAATGAAATCTAATAGTAGTGTCCAGTACAAATGGTTTTCATTCTATTCATTTCTTTCCGTGCCGAAGACCCCCCCACAAACCATTTCTGCTACTGTGGCAGGAGGTTATGCAACGTGCAAACCCTGCAGATGGGTTTGAAAGATCCTGAGCAAAGCAGATTCTGCTCCACCACCATTTCCCCCCACGACCCCGCGTACCACAATCATCTTCAGAACGAGTTTTCCGTCAGCGTCCTGTTGCGTCTTGGCACTGAGGACCCAGAAGGAGTAGATCGTCCCAGGGGGAATGTTTACTGTGTCTTGAGGACGTCCCAGCTGAAATGGTTTAGCTATCTGCTTCCTGCATCCCTTCATCAAAGTCAATCAGAGAAGGCTCACGTGGCTCCCTGTGGAGCTCCTCATGATGGGGATATGGTTGAATATGCCTTATTTGCCTAATGGCTGCCTCCGGGCCTGCCCCTACTCCTGTGCTCCTTGTGCCCGTGCTTCATCCTGCCACTGCCTCCGGGCTTATCATCCATCCCATCCAGCTCCTCTTACTCACATCTCTGTGTGTTTTCCGTGTTCCCATGTGTTCTTGGGAGCTTTGGTTTGCTACAGCAAGTAATCTTGTGTGCTGCCTTTTTTATTATTATAATTAGAAAGAAATTCTTCAGGTACAAAGAGATTAGCAAGTCTTGGTAGCATAAAGAACAAAGAGAGAGCTTTTGAGGGGAAAAAAGGGCTATTGATGCAACTAAATCAAAGTTGGCATCAAATTTCATAATTCAAAACTGCTATCAAATCAGGCTCAAAGGAATCAGGAAAATAATAAATCCCTACAGAGTGCTGAAGTCAAAGTTAATCGCATATTTCTCAATAACAAATTATTAGAAGCAATGTTACCTTAATCAGGCTGAGATGAGTTATCAGCCCTGCCATTCAGCAGCACTGTCAAACTCCTCTTGTAAAGGACTAGACTAATATCCAGCAGATGTGGTAGACTGACCCTTGCAAGGAAGTAGGACTCATTGAAATCTACTTTAGAATTAGAAAGGAAAGGGGATTTTTTTTTTATCTTAATTAAGATGGAGAATCCATTTTCCTTTCATTTCAGTTCACAATAAATAGAGTGTGACTCAGGATAGTTGGGAAAACCCGCACGAGCTGAAAAGCTGGATACCTGCCAGGAATTCAAGTGAAAGAGCAAGAAAGGGTTTGTAAGTGTCAGATTCATGTGTCTCTGGAGTACTTCTTGCTTTGTCTCATATACAAGTCATAGGAGGGAATTGATAATTTCAAGCTCAATCCGCCTCTGTGACAACAAATAGAGTCAAAATATGAATCTGCTTTGTACCCTCAGGAGAGAAGCCCCTTTCTCATAGAGTGGAGGTTGAAGAGTTCCAGATGTCCTCCAGGTTATAGGTGGAGGTACTGAATTTACTGAATGTAAATCATGCCTTTCTTTTTGGCCCCTGTGGGTTTGGCTGGAGATGCAAATGTCCCTGCTGCTTTACAGTTCAGATATTTAGCAATGCTTCTCACACTGAGAGAAGTTTGAAATCAGCAATTAAAAAACCTAAAAGAAGAAAGGCTAATACCCATGTTATTCTTATTTGTAAGCCAGAGCAATTGTGCATAACTAAATCAGAGCCTGGAGTGTGAATTTTGCAGGAGTTACAAAGTGATGATTAATCCCTAGATGAGGATTCCTCTCCTGTTCTTTAAAACCAGGGATTGTTCTCCCTCTCAACAGAGGAGAAAACTTTGTTAAATTATGTTTGCCAAATCCTACTGGCAAGTATTCTGACTGGCAAAGACAAAACTGTTGTGCTATTAATGCATCAAAATTAATTATGCCAGTATAACTGGTTATCTTTGGCACAAGTACAGAGCTTGAGGGACCAGACATGGCACTGCCCTCTCTGTTACCATGGTAGACAATTACGAAAGGAGTACAGATCTGGACTTGCATAACTCAAAAGCAGTTCTGACCAGATTGTAAATTTCCAGGTTAAGAGTAAAAGAAATATTCTTTTCTCAAAAGCTGTCATTTAGAACCCAGAAGGAATCTGACCCACTTGCAGGGGAAAAAAATTACAGTTGAAAGAGATACGATCAATGTTGTACTACAAAAGAATTTTCACAAGCCACTCTGAAAAATTCACTTGATATGCACTTCCCCTGGTACAAGGTGGTAAAAGTAACCTAGGTATGGCACAAGACTGGTATGTTTAGCTTGAACTTCTCTAGCCATGTCTTCTATATTTGGGGCTGAATATGTGAGCAAAATAGTGAGCTGCTTCTATGAGACCGCAGTAAACTGTTCAGCCTGGGTAGGATGGTGTGGTCTGGGTAAGATGGTATTTGTTGCTTTAGATAGCTGCTTTTCTTGAAATTGAAGCTTGGTCAAATTGTGATCACTAATGGGTACAGCAAGGTAAAGAAAATAACATCTGGGATGTGGAAATATCTTTTCTACTTCCCAAGAATGAAAAGCACCTCTTTTGATAATCCCATGGGTGCAAGGCTGCATAAACTTCATCAGGAAGTGGCAGGCAACAGTGAGCCTGATACATAAAGGATATCAGCAAAATACGTAGGAAGGTTTTGTGTTTCGTGATTACCAAGGAACTTCTTCAAACTTATCTGCAGAGCTGCCTGCAGTCAGTAGTGGAAGCACACATAAACAGTGTGCCAAGCAGCATGCTCTTTGCATGTGCCAGATGTAAGCAAGCAGTGATTTATGTGTGCAAATGCCTCTAGGAACACGTGCACATGAGCTCAGAGGGAACTTAACACGAGAGCTTTTGAATCCTTGAATTCTGAGTTGCTTCCCATGTCGTTTATTCTTCCACATTAGAACAGGCTCTGCTTCTGAAAAGATACAGCGTGGAACTTCCCAAGAAGCCGAGAGGATAAAAGTTTTAGCTCAGTAACAAATGGAGGTGAATGCTAGTGAGTCATCTGCTAAGTTTTGAGGGCAGATGGCTGGACAAGACATTCCAAAACATTCTTTTAACACCACAAAAATCTCTCTAATCTCTGACCATAACTATAGGGCTGTTCAAAAGCAGAATCTGGAAAGATGGGAGCAGTTCACTTTCTCAGAACTTAGCTTCCAAATACAGCTGCTAAGGCTGGTTTGTAAACTTTTAACCTGTGTCTAACAACAGCAGTTGCACATCTGCCACCTCTGTACAGGAGCTGAGTGCCAAAAGGACCAAATGCACATGCATTTGTAGGGAGGAAAAACCACTCCAGTAATGCTGGTGTTGAAGGTCTTTTAGGGATTCCTTTAAGGAACGTGCCCTCCAGGTCTGGGGCAAGCAAAACTGGACAGAGAAAATGGACTTAAGTGCTGCAGTGACTCATGATGCTTGGTGAGCTTCTCTGTGTTTTAGCTTAGTGATAGATGCCGTTTGAAGCCACAGGGAAGCCATGTGGGTATATCTGATAGTGAGTAAACCATTACACAGCTCTTAGAGGCTGTGATGCCTTGCCATCATGGTGTGTTCAACCCATAAAAGCTACTCCAGTTGTGTGTCAGCAGTTCTAATTGCCCCTCTTCATTCTTTTGTGGTATTGTACAATACAGCTCTAAGAGGCCGGAATTAGTCTCTGTTCTGCATTTGCAGCCGAATACAACTTCTGAATTACACCAATTATTCTGCTGATCGGCTTCCTGACTTGGCCTCAAAGCAGCCAGAATCTCAGAAAGTAGCTATGGTCAACAATAAGAAAAAAGTGAAAATGGCAGCCGCAGAGTATCTTCTGTACGACTCTGAGGGTTACACCTTGTAGCTGTGGTGATCTAGGAGTCCAGAGCAAGTGCTCCTGTTGCCAAGCTTGTGCTCTCTTGCACTTTTGCTCTCCTAAGACTCTGTTCTGAGCCAATCCAGCTCAATAAGCTAAGTTAAATTAAAATAAATAAATAAAATTTTAAAAAAATTAGAAGAGACCATTTTCTCCAGCTTTAATGAGCTGAATTGTCTGTGAGAAGGGTTTGGCAAATTCCAGCACAAGGGCAAGGCGGGATGTGTCTCTGGGAGCAGGAGATAAAGAGGGAGAAAGGGTCATAGGCTAAGTGGAGCAGGGCTTCCCCCTTTTGGGAGCAGCAGGCTGTTAGATCATCCCGATATCTAATCTTTCTCCTTGTTAGTCACTGCTTAGACTGGGGGTGTCTTGACAAAACCTTCGTTGCTATTGTTGGTACCGTTGTGACACAGAGGAAACATGACTTGTTTCTCACCATTTCCTTCATGCAAGCAGTGAGTAGGAATTCCAGTGCCTGTGTACTCCAGGCACAGACAATGACTACTCAACAGCCTTTGCTGTCTGAGGAGAGTGCTGCGCTGGGAAATAAGAGTGATGTTAACTCTGAAAGTAGCTACAAAGAGCAGGATGTAATTCTCACGTGAAATATAAACTGAGAGACCCTGAGGAAAGGAACCACTTATCTCAATATATTTTATCCTCTTGAGGTCGCTTAGGTAAAGTCAGGGTAGCAACATTTGATGATACGTTCATGCCAAAAAGTCGCATGCAATCCAGTTCAGCCATAAAAACTGTTAACGATGCAGTAGAAGCCGTATTTCACTGCAGGTTTTGCCACTGACACCACAAGCAACATCTTCACAGTATGGCATGTGAAACATAGGCTGAGATTCATATGTGGCCCAGAGTGATGCAGAATTTCAGGTTTTGTGAGAGGTAGCCACTCCGTGGAATGGCTTCCCTGCAGAGACGGGCTCACAGTGCAAAGTGAAAGTCTGGATCCAAAACTTCTAGCAGTTCACAAACAGCCTACACCAATCTCTTACTTCCAGTCCATAATTTTTCATACACTTATATATGGTTATGTACATATTTAACGTCCAGACTAGTCTCAGAAAACATACGAGAGCATGCCAAGAAGGAACTGAAGCAAAGTACATAGGATTTCACATTAGAGTCAGGTAGCTGTGAATGAACTCACCAAGTGCTCTGTGTATTTGCACAATGTAATCACTGGTTGCCTGATTTGTGTACAGGTGCTCAGATTGTGTACGTGGAATGTCAGCAGTTGATTTACTGAAAACATTAAAAAATACATTACAATGCCTCTGTAAGTGCACCATAAAGAATGTTCCCAAGCTTGCCTATACATGTTAACTCTTTTGTGTGTGCCCTCCAAAGTCTATACAAAATAACCTATTTTCTACATCACCAAATCAGTGGCAATATCTATGGAGCATCGGTTTCATTCACCCCTCCTCAAGAAGCTCGCTCATCAGTTCCAGCGAGCCTTAGATAAAAGACTCTTCATCTGTGTAAAATATTATTATTTTTGTTGTTGTTAGGCCAGTGTTTTCAGAGGGTTTTGTTGGAACCTGATGTCCTGCCAAAAGTAACACCCTGGGAATCTCTCAACAACTGTTCCTGGGTGTTCTGTAGATTACTGCTGTTTTCTCATGCGCTGTCCCTGGGAATTACATTCTCAGATTAGAAAAACGTCCGTCCTCTTCCCTCTGTGAAAAGAACTGCTGTTCTGGCTCCATATTAAAGGATTAGGATACTGTTTTTTTCTGGTGACTTATTATTCAGCTTGTGTTTTGTTTTCTCATTAACCCCTTTGCAAAACAGGTTCAAAATGTAAAATAAGATTGATGTGTGAATGATCTTGTAGCATTATGCAAACACTGCATAGCTGAGAATGGCCAGTTAAAGGAGGACTGGTGGAAAATTGGACCCAGACATTCAGTCAGCAACTTTCAACCCTGCAGAGACAAAGGACCTTTAAGAGCTAACTTTATAAAGAGGAGCTATAGTACAGCATGGCAGAAATTAAAGGGAGGCCCAAATCCCCTTGGTGACAATTGTGTTTTTCAGAGATCTCCTGAGTAGACGTTGCTTTGAGAGACCTTTGGAAAGGGGTGTAGCAAATGAGGCCTTCCTAGGAGACTGTACTGGGGAAGCAAACACCTCAGAGCCAGAATAGGAATGGGAGGAGATTAAAGCAGAATAACCATATCTCTGACAATTGAATGCCCAGATTCTGCAAACGCTGTCTCGTTCTGAAGAAAGCATTCACATTCAGACACTGAACATGTTAAGTTTCTGGAGTGGGAAAACAAAACTTTGCAGGAACTGAAGTTTCTTAGGATTCTTTTCTCACTGTACCTAGTGTTTACTCTGTAGTTTCTCCCTTCATGATGGCCAAGGGACAGAAGAAGTGGGAACCACTGATGCAGAACAAATGCCCTGGGGTTCACTCAGTAAGCATTGCGTACCGAAGCTGGATTCTGGTAAGGGGATAGCCAAAAAGCTGTGTCCGAATGGAATCTTAAATGTTTGAGGAGGGCTGAAAGAGATAGGAAGGAAAAAGAAAAATCCTGGACCGTGTAGGGCAGACTGGGCACTGGATGGCTGTGTTTGAAGGGCAGTTGTGGTGATCTTTAATTGGCATGGGCTTAGACAAATGGCTCATATTAGCTCCCAGTTTTAGTTATTCATTGAAACATTTACACATAACTAGCATGAAATGATTGAGGAGTTTATCTATATGGTTTATTCACTTCTGATCACACCCTTCCTTTCTGGGTTTCTGCCTCCCCCAGCAGAGCTCACTCCTGGAGCAGCTCAGCTTTACTGTCAATATGTTGTGCAGTAGTCCTGGAGTTTTGTGGTGACTTTCTGTGCACTCACTACAGTTGTTTGTTTTTTTTTCCCTGAAAAAAAACCCCAAACAAAACCCAACAAAAAGAAATGTGAATTTGCCTCTTTTTTTCTTATTCACGACTTCTCATATTCTGTTTGGGCACCCCGATACTCTGTTTGATGCTGCTGCTAGCATGACCCGAGAAACTTTTTTTGCACTTATTAATGTGATTATCATGACCAGTGACTTTTAATATATATTTATCCCTGCCTGACAGGGAGATAAATATTTCGTGAAATCATTATAATTGTCCTCTCCAGTTTTTGACCCTGGCGCCAAACAGTTTTGTTTTCTTGGGCCTGTTGAAAACCTTTTACCTTGTAATCCATCTTCTGCCCTCCAATACATCATCTCAACACCTCAGCTCCTGCAGCACTTGAGTACAGAATGTGAATTTCCCTCAGCTCACGGGTATCAACATGTTAGCATTGACTGTGCACATAACGCGTGTGCCTTGGGCAAAAGGCAGACTGAATGATGCTCTGTAACAGACACAATATTCCCAAAATTTTAGGTCCCCAAAGTATCAACTACGGCCCAACCAAGAGGAGTCGCAGGGTCCTACCTGCCCTTCACAATGCACCAAAAGGAGAAGAGTGCCTTTGATGGACATAGATCTGTCCATACAGAGACTGTGGTCAGTAAATCACAGCCTTCTCTTAGCCTGTATGTTTGGCTGGTCCTGACACAAACTCCCCACAAGTATGGCTCTCATTTCTGCTGAATCAGCCTTACAATTACGCCCACTGAGCGGATGATAACGAGAGAGAAGTACTTTGTCAGTGTGCAGGGTACAAATGTATCATGTGTATGGAATTGTATCATCTGTATGGAATTGACTGATACAGCTGGAGGAGTTACTCAGCCAGATACTGCCTCTCCGTTCTCAGAGAGGTCAAGAGCAGGACTGGAGACAGTGTCTTCTGATTTAGGGATAGCCACTGGGAAAAGCACCCACCAGCCATATCTACATCTCTGTATACCCACAATGTACTCTATAAACAGATTTATCAATCCACGGACATGCATGTTTAATGTACCGGGCTTGTGGTAAAGCTCAGGGCTACTTGCTCTTGCATAACTCCTTTGAGGTTTAGTTGGCTGAACTTTACTTTTCAAAAGTCATTTGATAATATGTAAAACAAAAAAATGGGAGGAACATAAAAATGATATTAGGCACACCAATAACAGACTGATCAGGCTCCTAGCTGAGAAACAAGTTCTCATCAGATAGGAAAACACAGGGAGGGGAACAAAGGAAGAAAAAAATTGCTTTTGGATCAGAATAAAGAGGAATGTATTGTTATCATTTGCAGCCACAGAGTGATGCATCTTTTTATTTTTTAGCCATTCTCTGCTGTTGGTGATGACAGGGCCACCTTTCCCTGCATCTGGCCTGGTGTCTGAGTCAGCTGCTCCCTCAGGAGAGATAATGTCCCTGTTTGTGCGTGGTGTGAGTGAGGCAAGAGGAAGCGCTTTGGGACGGCCCTGCTCCACCCTGGCCCTAAACACCTGAGTTCACCACCGCGCTGGCCCGCAGCCCAGTCCCGAGCCCGTTCCCCTTCCCAGGCAGGGACCTGCAAGGGAGCTGCCACTTTGCCACGGCCCAAAAACCTGAACGCCGTAAGACTGACCCTGTTCCGTAACTCAGGGTGATGGCTGGAGGCTCGTGGCTGAAGGCAGTGCAGAGGGGCTTGGAAATGAATCAGAGGGCTCCTCAACTCAACGTCACTCACCAAAAGCTGATCTAATTAGTAGCCACCAAGACCTGTTGCTATCTGCTCTGGAGTTGCTTGTCTGAGCCTGGTCCTGGGTTCAAATCTCTACACAAGGATACAGATCTACAGCGTGCCTGTTATCTCCTTTTTTTTTGTGGTCTCAGCGGAATAATTGGGCATTAGATCAGCTCAGAGACAAAACACATCTCTTGCTATACTGAGTAGCTCAGACTAGGAGGAAGTGGGGCGCTTCATCTTCTCCAGGACTCTGTTCTCTGTATCTGTTCCCCCCATTTGGCTTACTAGCATTCATAGTCTGTGATTTTATGGAACACACCCCGCTGGAGCTCTCTTCTAGGGCTGTGCTCCTCTTTCTTTTCCTTCTCCTTCGTTATTTGCTCCCTATACTTAGTGAGGTTTCGGCGTACTTGTTTTGGTGTGGGTTGTTGTTTTTTTGGTTTTTTTTTTTGTGTTTGTTTTTGGTTTTGTTTTTGGTTTTTGGTTTGGTTTGGTTTGGGTTGGGTTTTTTTGGTTTTTTGGGGGTTTTTTGGGGGTTTTTTTGGGGTTTTTTTTGGTGCTTCTGGGATACTGAAGTTACTCCTTTCTCTGAGCACATGTTAGCTTTTTGTGTTTTGGTAGGCCCATATCACTTTCACCCAATACCTGTGTAGCTGCACCTGGATGTGAGTAGTTTTCTCCCTCAAACCCCATTGCACCCTGGCTCCTCATAGGAGAAGGAGGTAAGAGGGGCTTTTATTGTACCAGTGGACTTTGCCCATCCCTCTCTGGGTCTGAACAGGCCAGCATTATTTCACAAGTGCTAAATCCACTCACAATGGTTTTAAATGGTTGAGCTGCTGAGCCAGCTGAACAGCAAACACCAGAGGGGAAACCACATTTTGTGAGCGCTTCAGATTCCTTCAGACTGTACGTGGAGCCATTAAGAGTAAAGTAAAAGCCCTTTGACACAACTCCCTTCGGCAACCTTTTCACAACCGCGTGCCAAAAATGGGGGCTGGCTAAGGAACTGGTCCACAGTCAGCTCCCAAGAATCGAGCACGTGAAGATGGAGTTCAAATCTGTTTTGCTTAAAAGAAAACAGCAGCACATTATATTTTCATGTAGCATATCAATCCTTTGCTGGATATATCCCTGATCGGCGTGGATTGCCAGTCAGGGTATCACCATGGGCAAAAGATGAGAAAAATCCCAGGTGCTGATGCTATGTAGGAATAGTTTTTATTGTATTTGTATCTGTTAACTGTTTTCCTTATTATTTACAACTAAGTGAAGAAGAACCCGGATTGTATATCTGTTGTCTTCCAATAATCATAGAATAACTAGATCTTCAGCTAACATAATCAGCTAAGAAATATTCAAGAATTCAAGCAATTATCCCATTGCAATAAGACAGATGAAGGCCTGTCCAAGGGAGCTGCTATTTCTGTCTCTGTCCAGACATATTCCCTAAACAAGTTCTTTCACAATGATCTGGGTTAGCTCAGACAGTCAGTAATGGAGGTTTCCTAGCCCAGACAGTCTTGATAGAGTGATTACTTTGAGCATTGCACTGAGGCAGCAATAATAACCGATGGTGGTCATGAGGAAGGACGAATCTACCTGTTTTGGCTTCAGTCAGCAGAAACTGTGTGGCCACCGCCTGAAATCACACAGGGACATGCAGGAACATTTCATCTTGAATCAGCCAGAAGGAGGTGCAAAGTTCAAGCTGAAAAGTTGCATCAAGAACCTGTATGGCCATTCTGAGTCAGAATTTCTGTTTAACATAGTTCAGCTTGTTTCACTTTGGCTTTGGGTTTTCATCCTACACCTGTGTGGTTGAGTGACTCTAGTTCCAGCAAGACAGAGATGCAAACACAGCTGTGTGCCTGAACTTTTGAAAATGTGTCAAAATTTGTTTCCAATTGATGTTGAAGTTAACATTCAGCAGGGGAAGGAATTATGTGTGGTCTCTTATTGACAGCTTCAGTTAATGCTCTTCTTTACACTGCATGAAGTAACAGAGTGGTCTCTGGTAACCAAAAAAAAGCTTCAAGGGTTCCTTCAAGAACTGATGGAGATTAAGAATTTAGCCAGTGAGAACAAAGATGAAACCAAAGAATACTGCTGCTCCATGGCAATTCACCCATCCAGAGATGCTCAGTCTTTCCTTCCTCCTCCTGTCACCTCTACTGGTGTGCCCTTGGGTATGTCAGTGATCATTTAACCATGTCTGCCTTGATTTAATATCTGTAAAATAGGCAGGAAAACACCTCTTGCTCCATGTAGAGATCGTGAAATTAAATTCATTGCTATTCATAACACGCTTGGAGAACTAGGGACAGAAGAACTTGGTTCTCTCACAAGTCCTGGGAGAGTATTGCTGTGCTGTTATTTTCTGCAGAAATACTCCTTCAATAAAACATAGGTTACAGAAGAATGGTTGGCCACCCTTTGGCTCTCATTAGATTGGTAGGAGAAGTTATTTTTCTCACATAATCAATGTCTGTGGTGAATTTAGGCCTTTTTTTAAATCTCACAAAATATTATTCAGTTATGTGACTGTAAAAGAGAAAACTCCTGCAAATATGCATAAATATTAGGGAAAAAATAAAGAAAAAAACCAAGAGAGCATGATCAAGCCACAGACCAGAACATTATCTCATTTTCTTGTTCTCATTTCTCTAAACCTGCCAACAGGATTCCCCCAGAATTTCCAGCACTCACTGAACCTTGACCCAAGCAGCTTCATGAGAAATTTCTTCCCCAAGGGTTATTTTGGATAGAAAGTTCTAAGATCCTGAGTATAATGGTTTTCATAGCTGTAATTACAGAGTCACATATCTGATTCATGTAATTTGACAAGGAATTATAGTTTGGCTAGTTCAAAGGAGTGTGTCAAGGTTTATGGTAACCGGTGATGCAGATCTTGCAGCCTCTGCACTTGGGCCCTTCCATCATTCTGGTGTCGAATTCAAATGTTTCTGTTATATGTTTACATACCTGAGGCGGTCTAGATTACAGTAGTAGAGCTCATTTCTTGTGTTGCCTTTCCTCAAAGACAGTTTTATAAACACTTGACTCACAAGCCAGGCGTAGGGAAATGGCAGTGAAAACGCCCATTCACCCTTTTGTGCTCGGAGAAGCTCACACTTCTGTGTGTGGTTACTGTATGCCTGAAGCACTGCCCATTTTTGGTTCTCCGAAGAGAAACACAGCAAATTAATACAGATTTTACAGGAAGGGCTGAGAAATGGTGACTTGGACTGGAGGCTTCCATTTTCAGTGGTCCAGTGAGGGGAGATGCTGTACCTGTGTGTCAGCTGGGGGCAAAGAGAGAGAAGCAGCTGCATGGATCAGCTCTCAGGCACAGGCTAGAATGAAGGTGAGAAGGGCAACTATTCGACAAAAGACACAGAATTCAATTTAGCTGTGTTTTAATGGGTATTTGATGTTGCAGAGGCCTCCCACTCACAAAGATGTCTCAGTGGTTTGCTGCTGGCCAGCCGGGAGAACTGTGTTGCCACCACCATAACCAGATTACTCACTAAAACCAGAACTTGTTGTGCACTCGAATCTGCAAGGTGCAGGTGTGGGTGGATGTATCTGTGTCTCGATGTGTGAAACGGCTGCATGGCAGGAGATGGTGCCCCAGAGGGCTGTGGCTAAGGAGGAGGTGGGGCACCAAGAGAAGTCGCGCTGGTGGCCCACGAGCAGGCCAGGCCAAGCTGGTGGAGCAGCACGGGGCTGGCAGGAGGGTTGTCCTGGGATGGTTTGGTGTGGCTGCTGGCTGCCCTTGTCCCCCAAACAGGGTATAGCCAGGCTGACTTGCCATCACTCTCAGCAGATCATGGGCCCCTGAGCATCCCCTCAAACCCCCTGTGCTGCACAGGTGCCATCTCGTCACCCCAGGCCCCGTGCCAGTTCACCTCCTCCCCATCCCCACAGGGAGAGCCTGTGCCTCCTGGGCCGTGCTCCCTCTCTGCTCTCCCTGCCTCAGTTGTACAAGCTTTATAAAGAAATTCTGTTATTTTTAACGAATTTTTACAGCAGTCAAGCTCTAGGGTTCTCTTCCCTTACCTCAGGATATGTGGCAGCACCCCCTGACCCAGGTCATTCCCTCCCTCCCTCCCAGTTTTCTCTTCAGAACTGTCTGGGCTTCATCAGATTGCTTTTACAGAGCCCATTTTCTGTCTCTCACTACTTTTCACATTTTAGTTGTGACCTGAGCTCTGGCTGTGCTATGGCTATCAGACATGTCCGGTGTAGTGTGGGACCAGGCTCCCTCTCTCCAAAAGACATCGCTACTTTTCTTTCACTGCCCCTCATAAGGTGGAGTGTGAGGGTCCAGATCAACCACTGGTGTAAGGATGCTCCAAGGGCATATTTATCTCCACATGTACCTCTTTTTCCACAGATACCTTTGAATTTGTGTCTCTGAATCGGTTTTTCCGGAGTCAAACAAGAGGCATAGGTGATGGAGGGAGTGGGATCCTGTTTGAAAGGCTGGAGTAACTGAGTTAGATTAGTTAAAAACACAGTGACATTAGCTCCCCAGACTCCCGATGACTGGATTGCACACAATGTACAAGGATGTCACAGAAACGGATTTTTCTGCAGCCCTTCGATTTCTTTGTGAAAGGCTCTTTCTCAATGCACACTTTCACTATCCAGGCCCAAATTACAGAACCCAGGTAATGCTCCTGAAGTCCACTGGGGCAGGTACTTCGCTTTGCTGGCAATACAAGACTGCCACAATTCCAGGAAATGGCTGAAGGAGACGAGAGGTCCAGGAGCACTGGAAAGTACAAACTGGCTGCTGCTGCAGAAGCAGGCGAATACATGCCCAAACCAGGAACCTGTAAGCACGTCACAGCCTTGAGGCACAAGTTAAAGCCACAAAGTACCAAAAAACTGAAAGTCTAACCCAGCTGTGAACACACTTTCTGCTTGCCCTTATCAGATTTAGACTTGAAAGTGGGATGTGAGAGATGGGATTTACTGTGGTAAGGGGGACTTTCCAATTGTTTTGTGGGTATTTTGGAAAAGTCCACACTGTTAGACCTATAGCTAACTCTATTTATCTGCCTTTCTAAAATCTGCCTGCTGTAGATCTGGTCAGAAACTGAGCACTGGAAGTAAACTATGCAATTACTTGAAATCTTTCTTCCTTGCAAGTTACTTGTAAACCTGTCTTTATTTCCACAGATGTATTTTCCATTCAAGGTATTCATGAAGCAACTTCTGCCAAAAAATTTCAGTGTAGGGTCTGTTTTCCAGAACGATTATTTTAGCTGTTTACTCTTTTTACTTTTGAAGTATGAATGATTCCCTAAATGGTGATGAACTACTTCTGCTTCTCATCCCAGAGGATTGTAAATTTTTTTTATCCAAAGAGTAAGAAACTATAAAAAGAAAGACACAACATACAATATATAACCTCTTTTGCAATATGAACACGGATGACATTTCATCCAGCGCACATCCCTTAAACACCCATTTGTACAGAACATAACACCCGTGCAAGAAAACATAAAAATATAAATCTAATAAAACTATGGAGCCATTTAGTATCAGCCCCACCCTTTGCTCTGCTCTGCAATATCCATCTGGGGCTCTAACAGACCTAGCTGTGGCAATGTGTGAGTGTTGCTGGTTTCAGCTGTCCACAGGGTTGTTCCTGGTTACTGCTGCTGTGCAGGGAGTGGTGGGATGGATGTCGTCTCAGTCTCTCCCATTTGAAGTCTAGGACATGGGCTCAAATCGCCAAAGAAACAGGGTTGTGTTAAGATGCCCGACTGTGAGCTGCAGCAGCTGAGGTACACAGCTAAACACATTTAATGGGCCTTTTGCTGCTGAGCAGAACTGTCTTGTATGGCTCCCTCCTCCCCTCTCCCCCCTGCCAATGTCTATGGAAGGGCTGGAGGAGAGAGTCAGGGGGGACAATAGCATAAAGAAGTACAGACAAATCAGCCAGAGTGTTTCTATCAAAGCCATACTTCTAATTTATAAACCTGCGTTTCCTGAAGTAAAAGGAAATTGGTGATGAGATCTTGCTGGATTGTTTAGTTTCTATCCCAAATGTATTTTTCAGACCCCAGCTATCTCAGGATGTACTCTGCTATACCTCACCAGGCTATTGCTCTCTGCCTGGTTTCTTGTTAGTGGCAGGTGTTTAATAGAGGAAGGTGAAAGTTTCACTTGGAAGCCACAAACAGAAATGTCTGGGGAGAAAAATGCATCATTCAGATTAAATAATGTCAAAGTTTTATCTTTTAATAGGTAAATTCATATTTTTAATTAAAATATTTTCATTTCAGTTTTATTTATTTTCTTAGCACTTGACTGGCTGGCATAAATCAGCTAAGGCTGTACAGTCTTGTGCCTTTTTTCTATTTCAGCACCATTTCCTTTTTGCATCTCTCTCTGCACCGTTTGAGGTGTTGTTGGTCTTCCTAGAAGTCAGAATTGGAACACAGGCTCCTTAGAAACACACAGAATATGAGAATTTTTGTAAGGGACAAAGTGGATTAATGGGAGGCACTTCTTGCCTTTAAAAAGCAGTCCTAGGTGTCACTTAGGGAGAGCTGGGGTCTCACTTCTCTGATGCAAGGTACCACTTGTAGTCTGGTCAGCAATTGTGCCATGGCCTCTAGGGAACTGAAAAGCATATTTATTTTTATCCTGCTATTGGCTTATGGAATTTGAAGGTACCTTTTTTAGCCTGCATAACTGTAAATGTTGTTACTGGACCTCCCGACCTCTTTTCAATGTTTGCTCGCCCCAGTATTTGACCCTCTAACCTGCCCCAGGAGATGGCAAATTCCACAGGCTGATGACACACTGGATGAGGGAGTCCTGTTACAGACACTTTCAGTTTTGCTGAGTGAGCTCCTGTTCATGCTTCAGAATAAGCAAAAAACTTTGGGGACTGATCTGTTCTCCTTGGAGCCTTCTTAAATCTTGATTGCCTTTTCCTGCTGTCTCCTACATGAGGAAAAAGGTCCATTGTTTCAATTTTAGTTACCTGCCTAGCCTGTCCATGTCAATGTTGTATAAGAAATGCTAGGAGGTACTTCTTCAGACACAAGACCCTCGGTCTATAAATAAAAATTCCTATTTCTGTATTGTATCATAGTTAACTTTCATGACTGTTCCTGCTACCCCCTCCAGGAGCTCTTTGAGGAGGAGTGAGTCACGCATTACAGCGTGCAGTGCACATTCCCCGAGATCTTCGTAAACCCACAGCTGGAAACTTCCAAGAAGATACCTGTTCTGCATTCACTGCTCAGAGCAGGGACTCAAAAGAGGCTTTTAAATGCACTTTCCACTGAAAAACATTTTTTTTTCCTCTGCCCCTGACCACTCCTCCCCTCACCTCACACTTGTCAAGTCACATTGCAGGACCCTCTGCTTGTCCCAGCTATTGTCCTGAATCCTGATTCAGGATTCTGCCAACTACACCAATTTGTCATGAATGGGGATTTAGATCACTTCAAGAATCATCATCAAAGATATTTGTGAAAGTGATTTTAATATGATGTTGCAAAAATGTGACTTAAAACGTTTGATGGCAAGCTTCACTCTGTTATTATACAGCACAATCATTTGAACAATGATTCGAAACTAGAAAGGCACAGGTCAAAGTTACCAAGACAAAATCAAAGTTACCAGGGCACAAATCAAAGTTACCATAGCACAAGATTATGTGCAGTGTCAATCACTTACCAAAGATCTGCTGCTGGTAAAAGGTCTCTCTGCTTTGAGGAGCAACCTTGAGGGTAGTCACAGTGCAAGCGGAAATCCCTGCCGTGCAGTCAGGCTGCTTAGCCAGGAGAGCTCAAAGAAGGCTCACTCAGGCCTTTATTTATAGAATAATGTGGTTGGCTTGTAGTCAAATTACATGTGATAGTAAAGGTATGCATGAGACTCCTTGTACCCACAACTTTCTTTGTTCCTTGATGAATGAGTCTTGGAAAAACCACTCGCTATTCATGTGTTAATCGCATGATTGGTGTTCCGAGCTCATGCCTGGATGCTCACTGGGTCAACTGCTCCTCTGTGGGTTTTCAGAAAGCAGATTGAAACCAGGAGAGTTCTTGGTCCATTTGCAGCTTAGGCCTTTACGTCCTTTGGAGTCTGAACCAAACCACAGTCGTTTGGTTAAGGGGTTTTAGCCCTCACACCAGTCGGTAACACTCCCTCTCCTAGCACTGTGTGTTTTCTGATCGTAAGCGTGCAGGAATCTGTGTGCATTCACCTGTGTTTCGTGCTGCCTGCTGGCTTCCCTGTGAGGTGTCACAAAGGAAATCTTAGTTAAAATCAGTTATTCTTGGGGCGGTCTGTGCACACTCTACACCTCCCTGCTCTAGAAACAGATAGGATGTTCTTTTCAGTCTTGCAGCTCCAGGAACCTTTGGCCTTCTGGGCTTACTTATCTGAGTATTGTAGAGGCCAAAGATGCTGGTGATCACTTTCGGCTCTTCACTTAACCTCAAGATGGGTTGAAAGAGAAAACTCTAAACTCCAGGTTTTTCAGTAGTTTATGAGACTTTTAATCAGTGAAGCTGATTTTTTTCATCTATTATACCTGGACTTTAAATTCATGATAGGCCTGAAACTTTCCATTGAGTGGAGTGATTTAATATACAAGGAGTTATTTTTGACCTTTTATGTAGCATAATTTTCTTGTCCTCTTCTCTCTTTACTGTCAGTTCCTGGCTTAATGATGCCTATATTTTTCCTCTTATTGTCTAGTTCTAGGAAAGACTAACATTTATCTCTCCCAGTCTTTATTAAAGTACATTTTCACCAACTGTCATAGTTACCTGTGCATCTTCCTCACTTATTGTGTCTCTTGTTGAGCATAGCTACTCCCAGCTCTTCAAAAGCTGCTCTGCACCTCGTATCTCAGTGGAGATACATTCTGCAGGTTTGGGGAGTCTCAGTCCTTCTTTCTAGATAAGGAACATTGTCCTGATTATTTCCAAGGGCACAAATCTTACCATTTTAATTTCTTTGACATGGGCCAAAGAAATAAAAACTATGACCCCAGATAGACTTCCCCACTGCCAAGTCTAATGAGGATTAAGACCATTTCAGACAGAAAAATCAGTTGCAAAATTTGGACCCTGATGCCACCTACTCAGGGCTGGAAGCTGTGCCCTAGGCAATGCTTCATATTCTTCCCTTCTCCACAGTTGTCTGAAGTGCACATCTGGACTTGAACTTCTGAGGTTTGATGTGTGTTTGTGATCTGGGCTTTTGATTCCATTTCACCTCTAACAGTCTCTTTTTTCCAAACCCTTGGGTAGTTGCCCTTTCCGAGAACGCAAGCTGCGCACAAGAAACACCCTTCTTAAAAAACACAAACACTCAGAATAGGAACACAGAGAACTGAAAGAGCTTCACCGAGAAGTTTTTTTCTCTATAAACCCTACATAGGAAACCTTGGCCTCTTCACTCCCTGAGTATTTGCTGTATTTATTTCTTTTTCTCCTCTCCAGATTGAGAGTACTTTCTGCCAAACAGAGAAAGGCTTTGTGAGATGAGCGACAGATCAGACTTATGCAGCTTGTAGAGTATGTGCTGCCTCCTTCTGAGGGCTGAAGGCTAATCTCTTCCTCTGCTGCCCCTCCTTCCCTAAGAAGCATCTCTTTTTACTAATATCCCTCTTCTTACCCTTATTTTTTTGGAAAAAGGCTTCATAACTGCTCTTGGCAGAACACAGCAGACACCCTGCCGCTGGTTTCTCTTCAAAGGGGAGCAGAGGAAAAAAGCAGAACTGAGATTTTAAAGGAAATTGGCTGCCGAAGCTGAGGAGCAAATGATAGGAGCGGTGGATATTTCCCCCAAACTGGGGCTCTTGCCTCCCACTTCTCCCTCCCGTGGGTATTTCCCCAAGGCGGACTCACGTGAGGATTGGTGCTGTCCCTTTCCGAGGCCATGCTCGTGCCCCAGGTCTCCTCCTCAGCAGCCGGAGCGCGGAGCGGAGCACTCCGTGCTCCCGCAGACTCTCAGTGCTGGACCAGGACGCAGCTGCTGGAACAGACCTGCTATTCATGTGCCGGTGGCCGCCCGCCTTGGCCGGGGCTGGGGGGCGAGGGAGGGGGTGGCAGCCGATTCTTCATTGTCCAGGCAGCCCTGGAACAAGTGCCCCTCTTAGACTTTCCATGACACTCGTGCTCATTGCACGGCCGAGCTACCTCTGCGAGCCCAGCTGAGCCCCATGAGCTCACTTGGGCAGGGACGCGGTGATGCAGCCAGTGTACCAAGAGGTTCCTGGCATGGGCTGTGCAGCCACAGCAGCCATCCCAATCTCTTCCCTCTCGCCCAGCACACAGCAGAATGTACAGATGAAAAACCAAGGGGCCAAGAAACGAGGTCCAGAAAGTTGTGCCTGCTAACTGCTAAGATACTGTTACATCTCAGAGAAAATTCGCACTTCACTCTTTTAACAGTCCCTTCTTCTCGTTTTTCTCCCCAGCCAAAATGCCCTTCCTTTCCCCTCCCTAACGATTTTTTTTAGTTGAATTTGATATGTCTGGTCTTAGCTGAAATGAAATCTTGCTTTCCACTGAAGTTAAAAACAACTATGAATGACACTGGAATGGAAATGTGTGCAGCCGGAATTAAGCCACAGTGTAGAAAAACATGTTGTTATTATTACTAGGTGGGTTCCTCAGGCAGAAATATCAGCAATAATTCTCTAGATTTTAGAGAAAGTGCTACTTTGTGCTACTTGCAAATCAGGTAGGCGTGTTTGGCTTTTGAAGGGGAATTTCTGTAGTTACAGTAGCATAGAAAATTTATGGTAAGGAATATATTCTGTTTAAACAGTTCAGCCAAATGCGTGTTCTAATACTCCAGCCTGCTTAAAAGTGCTGACAAGTCTGTCAGTAGACGATCCTGTTGCATTGATGCTTCCCAGCAAAAGGCCTCATTTTGCAGTGAAAATACGAGTGCTTAGTACTGCAAGTTCATTTCAAAGTGCTGATGAGTTTAACCTCTCTGCATTCCTCTTAAACAGCTTTTTTTTTTCAACGTATGGATGTATGAGCTGAAGCAGTGAGACGTGTTTAAGCACTGGGCTAGTGTGGCACAGGAAAACAGGGCTAGGATACAGCTTGTTTCATCCTTAGGGTTTGGCCTAAGGCTGAAAGCCCATCAGGAACCATGAGGCTGATTCTACAACCAAAAGCCACCACCAAGGTTTCCTACTTTTGAATGAAAATTAAGCTCCCTGCTTCTTGTTGTCACTGAAGTGATTGTTTGAGTTCTGCAGGGAAGTGGAGGTAAGGGTAAAGAGGTTACTCATTGCTGCTCTCCAGCACCCGTTGGCTTTTGCCTTTTTTTTTTCTTGATATAAAGAGCATTTAACCCCAAATGCAGCCATCTGCTGCTGTTGTTGCCTTGCTGCCCTGATAGGAACCCGTATGTTAGCTAAAATTCTCTGTGAGTGTACTATTGCACAGATGCTAATATAGATAATTACCTCTTAATTTACTTTTTTTTACTGTAGTCTATAAAAAGATGTTATGGTTGATCAAGATATAAATATATGTTGCTTATTAATAGATAATTTACCCTGGGTGGGTGCCAACAGTATTCGTTAAGGCACTCCCGGGAGTTAGAAGGACTTCACCTTGTGCAGGTCCTTTGTGAACAGGCTTCCAGCAAACAGCCCATGGAAGCAGGCCAAAGTTTTTTCAGTTTCTATATGTGACATAAGCATAAAACCAACTCCAAAATATTTCCTAGTGGTCAGACAGTACTGAAGTATCTATGATTTCATTTAGTAGATAAACAAATATTACCAGTGCACAAATTTCAGGCAGGACTGCATGATATATAACAACGTGTCTTTTTAAAACTATTTTTTCTGAATATATCTAAATGCCATGCTAGGAGCTTTTTCTTTTAACACTCTCCAGAGAGGTATTGCAAAGAGTAGTAGTCTTGTACTATGCCCTCAGAGTAACTACAGAAATCAGTCAAAACTGATGGCAACCCCTGTGTCCTTGTAAGTCCTTCAATCAAACCAGGTCCTCGTTGCCCTCTCCCAGGACAACATGAGAGAGGCTTTCTGCAAAGCGTGTTAGTGGTAATGGCTGTACCAGCCTGCCTGGAAGTGTCAGGAGCCAAACATATTAAAAAGTGAAAACTCCAAATAATAAAATTGCTCTTGGAAATGATTTGTCCATGTCATTAACAGCAAAGCTCAGAGCCAAAAAATGTGAGAAGAGAGGGGAGTGGGTTTATTTTAAAGTGGGTTATAATAGCTGCCCAAGAAAGGAGTGCCTCAATGAACACAGTTATTTAGATATACTTATCCCTAAATGTGATTACAAAGAAACACATTTTTCAAAATATCTTTCCAGTAACTGTTAATTATGATGCAAGAATGCACCATTGTAATGGTCCAAAGACTCAGGCACAGAAAATGCAGCCCAGCTTCTAGAAGGGGTTGTGTGACATGAGTAGTAGCACTCACCAGTTTTAGACTAAACACCCCCTGAACTCTCTTCCAGTCTTTTGTATAACATAAGACGAGAGGGACACCTTCAAAACCTGTCTGTTCTGATGGCTGCTGATTGACTGGGGAGCCTTTCTGGTACAGCATGCTAGGGACGCATGGGGGAAGAGCAGCATTCCTTGAAAGGAGGGTGGGGAGCATCTGGGGCATGACGGAAAACAAGTCCGTGATTTTCCTTGCGGGATCAGCCCACGCCAGCCGAGAGCAGAGGGGAGGCTCTGTGGATCAGCCGCATTCGCTCGGGAGCAGCACGCATGGCAGAGTTGCTTATTCCCACCCCCGTCCTCTTCCCTGCCCTATGCCAGCCAAAGAGCTTGTGCAGCCACCCAAGAAACCAGACAGAACCTCTTCCAGCTGGAAGGAAAAATAAAGTTGCAGGCTATTTTTTTGGCTGCGATCAGCTCCCTGACCTGGTTCCGCACATAACTGCGCAAACACTTCCACTGGCAGCAGGGAGGGCGTCCGGTGGGAAATGGAAAAAGCAGCTGGGAGTGGAGGAGGGTGGGACGGGCCGGTTCCAGCAGCGCTGCTGCTGGATGTGTAACCGCAGCGCTGCAGGGCTGGTGCCACCACCGGGGCTGGCCTCTGACAGCAACATGGCAAGAAGAGCTGGAATCTGTGGGCTTCAGCTCTATCCAGTAGAGACAACCGGCAGCAGGAAGCAGTCATGCTTCATGAAGGCTGAGTTCTTTGCAAAAACTGCTCTTCCCACCACTCTCGGATTTGTTGCAGCACTTCAGAGAGTAACCAAGATAGCAACAGTTTCTGTAGGACAACTGCAATTCTGACAGGGAGACTTCACTTCTTAACTCTTCCAAGGCCCTCATTTTGTATTACAAAAGTGGGTTGGGTTTGGTTTCGAGACGCTCTTTCTCCACCCTGTAATTTTGGGTGACCTCTGCTCTATCTCACACCGCAAGAGCGCTACTGATCTGCTACGGGTGCATTCACCTGACGCGCTGGGAAGATGAGAATACAGCCTGACCTGTTCAGCCTTACAGAATGAAAACCAAGAGGGATACTGATGCCAGCTACTGAACTGGAAAACTCTAGAGAGGTGAATATGCAGCAATAGCACAGGAACTAATTAATAAACTGGCTGAGAAAAAATGCTGGGTTAGAAAGCAGAGGAAGGTTCTTGGCTGCCTGAGTGCTGATGTTCTGAAGAAACCAGCCAGTGAGAGCAGCAAGGACAAGCAAGTGAACCAGGCTGGGGATGGAGTTTGCTGAGTTTGCCACAGGGATTACCTGCTACAGCTGCCTGTGACAGCCAGGGACTGCCCTGCTGACCATTCTTGTCCCAGGCCCTGTTTTCTGTGTTTCACTGGTGGAACAGCAAAGCTCAGCAAAACTGTAGTGCGTGCTACTGCAGAAGTGAAGGCAACTGGCTAGGCAGGCAAAGGCCCATTGTCTGCCGTTTCTGTAGCAATATTAGTCCTTTTAATTATTGGTAGGGTTGTAGCTCCTGGTTGGCCAGACTAGCTTCACCTTTCATAGGAGAGAGCCACAGAGAACAGCCCAGTGTTTAGAAGAGTAATAATCTCAAGGAAGGCTCTGGAGGCAAGGAACACACACGTGCAAGTAGTGCTTCTAAAATTCTCCCAGAGGGTGATAAATGAACATGTGCTTCTCCAATGAATCCTTAAATTTTATGAAAGCAAGGCTAGAAAGGATATTAAAAAGTCACCCATTCCTTGTCTGGAATGGTAGGTCAGTGGTACCTGCCCCATTAACACAGATGTTGATCCAGCCTGCTTTGAAAGTGCTCCAGATATGTTTATTTCCAAGGCAGCCTATCCCAGTGCTTCAGTAACACCATTCTAACAGTTACGAGTGGTTTTGCTGATACTTAATAAAAAATAAGTCCCTGCTGCAATTTTAGCCTGTTATTCTTATCCTCTCCACGTGGGAGAGAAGAGATTGTTTCCTTCCTCTTTGCTACAGTCGTTTACATTTTTGAGGACTGTTATCATGTCTCTGTTCAGTCTTCTCTGTATTTAAGAAAACAAAAATTCTTTTGCCATCTCCTCACAGGTTGTATTTCATAGGCCTCTGAGTGCTGTTGTTGCTATCTGAACTCTTTCCTGTTAAAGTATCAGAGAGTTTTGGACTGCTGGGAGTCTGCATTCGCACAGGTGAAAATGGTCATGGGGTGCAAGTGAGAGAAATAATAGAGGAATAATCTTCTGTGTATTTGGATTGATAATGGGAGTCTGGAGCACAGACTGTAATTTTTGTGGGGTCTGACTGAGTAGGAGTTTTCTGTTTGTCCTTGAGAGAAAAATCGCTATTTTCCTCCAGAAGGCCAGGACAGATTCTAGACAAGAAAAATTCTTTTAGCACTCCTCAGCTTTTTAGAATGTTGTGGTAAACCACAGTCAGAGTGAGAATAAAGGTGGATCAGGTTGTAAGGAGTCCAAGGTCACCTCCTGAAGCTCACATAACTGACTATCGATGATTCCCAGAAATCCTAGCAGCCCAGACTTGCTTTGTCTGACAAATGAAGGATTTGCCCCACTTGGAGAATAGTTTCTTAAGCCTCAGTGTTCTTTCCTGGTTGCTAGACTATTAGATTTTTTTCTCCCTTAGTCACAAATTTGCACTGGAAATGTAGATCAGGAATATTAATTAACCCTGGCAGAAGACGTCACTCCAGAAACGGGGAGTTTAGTTTGACTGCAGCCTGACTGGCAGTTTCATGAGCTCTTTGAGAGCTTGAGTGGGCAAATAACTCCCATGTCAAGCCTTATCTTCAACACGGGAAGGTGTGAGAGGTTAGAAAAGGGTTATGTGCATTCCAGCACACACCCCCTCTCCTTAGCAGCTCAGCCACAGCCTACAGAAATTACAGGTTGCTTCATGCTCTCTTTTTGTCTCCTTAGCTCAAGACAGACTGATACTTGAAACTTTTTCAACACCAGTGGGTCAGGAGGCACACACACGTGTGCCCCGCTCCACACAGCCGCCTGTTACATGATCATTGTTAACATTGCATGATCTCTAGCGAGCCAAACTACAGACTTTTCTTCTGAGGACTCCAGTGATTACCAAAACATTTTCTGTTTTACTTCTAAACCCAAAACTCGCTGATACCTAAACTTTCTTGTGGATATTTCTACTGACTGCTTACGGCCTTGGTCCATATCTGAGTTTGGCCTCAGCAGTGTTTCCCAGCCTTGTTGTGCCTGGCAGCTTTGAAAGCCATCTCCCAGAGTAAATCTTGGAAAACTCAGCTAATTAGGAGTCCCTCTAACAAACTCCTTTAACTTTTCTTCTGGAAGTCTCTGAATCTGGCCCTTGGGAACTGGGCAAAACAAGACTCCTCCTCTCTTCCCCCTATTTGCCTGAACCAAGTCTTCCCTGACTCTGATCCTGCAGTAGATCTTCCCAGGAGCAGAGTTTGCATGCTGTGAACGAATGCTGCCTGGCTCCCTATTGGCATTTCACCTGTATGACATTTTACCAAGGAACTAGAATCTGAAGCTGGAACTGAGGTGTTCACACAGACTAATTCATAATATTCGGATCACATTGATGTTCTTCAGCTGGAGTTGAAAGCATTTTGAAAGCAGGAAGGAAATAAATCCTCTACAGTGAACAACTCCCAGATTCCTTCTCTTGCACCCTCCCTCCTTCCAGTGTTCACCCCCATCTCTCTACCTGCAGCCAGAGAGAACTGGGGTAATAAGCTGAGGGGTAAATCTGGAAATGGTATGTTAATGGCATTCCCTCCTGCCACCTTTGTTTATTCCCATCCTGATGCCATACACTAAATAGAAAAGAAACCCTCAGCCTTGCTTACTCTCTCCCTTCCCCCATCTCTGCCCTCCTGACAAAGTTTCCAAATAAACCTTGAAAGCCACTATCAGTTGTAAAACGTCTAATCAATGAAAGACACTGGAGTCAGTAATATGAAACCCTTTGCCTCAAGATCTCGGAGTTTCTTTCTGAACTTCAGTCTTTAAGGTCAGGCATTCTCGCTGCTGTTTGGCTTGATGTTCACTCAACGCAAAGTCAAACAAGGGGCAGCCCCGAGTAGGTTATTCCTCTGTTTACAAAGCAAGCAGCTGACTGACTTCTGGCAAAGTAGGGTTTGAAAGGGCATCCTCACCTGAAGGGACACGGGGAAAAATAGGGAGAGATTTTGTATAGCAGGACCTGGAGCACCGTTCTCCGTGGGCTGCCCTGTCCCCAGAGTACTGATGAGCTGCAGACAACTGAGGCAGCAGTGACTGCAAGGCAGTGAATACGTAATTTGCAAATAAGCGTCTTAAAAGAAAAGCGTGTGGAGGATAACTAAAGTCAGTACCTCCAACAAAGCCCCTTTAAATCCACGAAAAGTCCCCTTGACTACAGTTAGCTTTCCAGCAGCCCTGAAGGGAGGCAGCAGTGCAGGGGGAGATTCCATCAGTATTTGAAACACGAGGGAGGAGGGAAGTTATTTAGCAGAGTAAAAATACAAGTACGGTGGGATGAAATAAAACCAGCAGCACCTGACAATGACGAACACAAAATTTACTAATGTTTTCGCATTACGTCTTCAGGAAGAGGAAGACCCATGTTTTTACAATGGTTCTAATTTGATGTGATTTAACTCTGAGAAATGTACAGCAACCAAGCAAAATAATTGGGATTTTATGGTGGAAGGTGAGATTAGGAAATTCAATGCAGTTATTGCATTTGTGTCTTGAATATACTTTTGGGTTTTTCCTGTGGGGTTCTAAAGGCAAACAGAATTTTTCAGGCTCAAAAGTTGTTTCTGTACAGATATTTTTGCACACATTTTTCCTCCCTGCTAGGATCTCCCCACAACAAACGGGGACTGAGAGGTTTTAAAGTCTGGTGTCTTCAAACAGTTTTGTCAACAAGCAGCTGGGATTTGTTTATATTTTGAAGACAGTCTGTTTAGTTAAATTGCCAAGTGTTACAAGTGTTGTGGTTATGGCAATGCCTCAGGTCAGGACCAGAAATACAAAGTGCAATAATGTATATTATTCGGAAGGTTACATTACTGAGGACAACCCACCCTGCAGTCAGTGGAAAGACTTTCTCTGTCTTTCAAGGGCTTAAGAGCAAACATGTATTGATCCAGTAACTATGTGCAAAATATATATTTATTTGTGGTCAAACTCCATTTTTTGTACTGCAAATTGCAAATCAAATACTTGAGCTTCATCTGGTTTGACAGGTATTTTACATTACTTGGTGCAGACACAAGAGCTACTAAAGCCTTTCTGCTTTGTCACTTCCTCAGCATTTGTGATATTAGTGAGAAGCTCTTTTAAAGATATTTTGCAGTAAATTTTCCCAGTGGAATGGAAGAATTTCAGGCCTGACAGTGAAAATCACTGGTCTGTACAGTCTTGATCCTGAATCAGACGCAAGTGTTTCACTGGGGTGGTTCCAAAGGCTTTGCTGGAATCCCTCTGATTTACACCCATATGAGATCAGCATTAGGCCCCAGTGTTTTCATTTTTCATTTGTTATTCTTGGCCCTAGTGCCCTTTTACCACTGTTGAATACAATGTTCCTAAAACACCAGATGTGCTTGTGAGATGAGGGAATGTGGCAAAAAAATAGATTGCAGCCATTCACTAAACAACACATGATCTTCTTTTGCTCTGTAGTCTAAATTCTGGGCTTTTACACCAGTATAACTGCATTTATTTCTACAGGACTGTTTCTGATTACCATTGGGAAATGAAGTTGTAAATCCTTCCTGGCCTAAGTAGTTAACAGGATCATTGCATTATGCTCAGTATTAGCTTGTACAATGACTGATGCTTATTATGATTATTTTGTAAAAATTCTGGACTTCAAGTCACTCCTATAATATTCTAATTGCTATATTACTGACTGGTTTCAAAGCATTATGGGCTTTACTGCTCTTTCTCTACTTGCTTAGTGCTCATATTAGGTGCTTGGAGATCTTAAGTAATATAGTTGTTACACGTAGTTCAGTTACCAGTTATCACACAGTTTATACCAGTTAAAACCGGTGGGAGATCCAAATCTGGCCCAGCATCCAGATTCCTTTGATGTGGTAGGAAGAACAGGTTCAAATCTGCAGAGTGCTGGCCACTCCAATCTTAAACAGCAAAGCATTAAACGAAGTGCTGAGCTTCAGCTGAGTGAGTAACGTGACCAAACAACCCACCTGCTCCTCAGGCTGCACAGCCAAGCCCTGGGAGAGCAAGGAAGCCCAGGCTGCCTGGGATCACCTGCGGTATTTTGTGCTTGAACATGAGACTTGGCTGCTATGAAGTCACCTGGTTCAAATGTCTGAGGCATTCTTGCTGGTTATGGAAGTTACAGAGAACTGTTTGCTCACGCAGGCTGCAACAGTAAACGTCGTACTTTAGAGCAATGTTTTGTTCTCAGTTATACTGCAATATATTTGGAGCAGGGCACTCGATGTCAGAAATTCACCCCAAATTAATGCTGGTACAAACGATGCCAGCATCTTCCACACTGAGTCTCCTCCTGCTGCACCCACTCAGTCACACTGAAATCTAGCAATGGGAGCGAGAGCAAGCCTTTCCCTGCACGAGCATGAATAAAAGTATCGGTATGTCTAAGGGCATCCATCCGAGCTGAGCCATGAAGCATGGGCTGCCAGGGCAGAAGGGAGGAGGAAAAGGTGCTGTGCTTGATACCAGCCTTGATTGCCAGGGATCCATAACTGACTCATCCTCTGGCAGAAAGCAGAGCCCTTGTGGTAGACACCAACTGGTGGGGTTACAGCTGTATAGTCATCCATTATGTCTGTTTCTCTGGGCACGAGTTCTTCTTACAAAGTACTCAAAATGCAGACAGGGTCAGTCCTTTTTCTCCTAAAAAACATCGTAAAATAGCATTGGCAGCACTTTCCCCTGAGCCAATCTCCAACGTGTTATTTAGCAGGCAATGTTCTATATGGTGGTACTTTAAGCTCAGAAGTAAAACCAGGCATTTAACTAATTGTGTCAGTTAAAATTCTGTGTCACTTTCTTTGTAAATCTCTTTGTTTACCTCCGTCTAAAACTCCCTCTTAGTTTTATTAAGAACATGGTATTCAGTACTTTATGCTTAGATCCCTTGTGTAACACTTGCTCTCAGCCTAAAACAGTCTTTCATCCCAGAGGTGGCTGAATTGCAACGATGGGCAAAGTGCTCTCTGTGTCTACAATACATAATCAGGTGGTGAACAACGTCGGGTGCTTGGAGATCTTTGAACAGAGGATGCAGCATAAAGTCAGTCACTCCTTGGCAGGACTGTGTGGGGGCTCTGGATGGTGGTCAAGTGAGAAGGCCAGGTGTGTTGACAACCTAACATAAGCCCAAGATTTACAATGACCCACCCTTCTTCCTCTTTTCGTATTCAGTTTTGCAGGGTCACAGAAGAAATTACATTACTACATACCCTTGCATAAGTTAAAGGTGTCAAAGACATTAAAAAAATAATCTCTGTGGACTTAAAAATACCTCCTGTTTTCACTGTCTTACCCTGTGTATTTCAGCTGGGATCTGAGGGGTGTGTTCGAGGCATAAGAGACCACATCATACCTATGTTCGTGTTTAAAAAATCTACTACCTTGATGGTTTTGCGACACAGAGTTTTTTCCCAGATGACCAAATATCTCTCCTCCGGAAGTGCTAAGGGCTTGATCAAAACACAGTGAAAGTAATGGAAACATTCCCAATTACCATAAGGTAGCCCCAGAACTCTGCTTGTGCAATTTCAAAAGTCTGCTCTTTACGCTGTAAATCCTCCATTCCAGTAGGTTAATTATGTATCAGTATTCAGTATTCCTTTATGAAGTGATTGGGATGCTCCTCAAAGTAGTAAGCACAGAAAAAATAAATATATGTTGTTTTTCAGTCCACCATCCCATGCTTAGTTCTAAGTGAATTTCATGTCTTGAAAAGTGTCAGGTTGATGGCCCGGGCGCAGGCGTTCTCCTTTCATCTACAAACACTTACTCTAGCAGCAGAACAAAAGCCTTCTCCACACTGATCCCTGACAGTACATCTTCAAACTGCAGAGATTTCAAATGGCAGGCCCTTTAAGTCCTTGATCTGTCTGGCAGCCTCTGTAACAAAGGGGCAAATCTGTGATGGAGCTTTTTATGGCACGCACCTCTAGCAGAAACTCGACTGGGAGTCTCGAATTGTCTCAGAGATCAGTGCTGCCTAATATTATTATGCCCTGGTGTTCTAAAAATAGTTCTGATTAGATTATGATAGATAAAACCCCACAGAAATGGCTTAGAATGCTAACAGTTTATTTTGGAATAAACAGAATTTTTTCCTAGTGAAATCTATCATTATGCCAGAAAAAAAATTCCTCCCACAGGATTTTTTTTTCTGTGCCCATTAACTAATATGAAGAGTGGTTTGGTTTGTTATAATTTTTACAAAAAAACCCAACAAAAACCCATGCAGTGGAAGCCAAGAAATACGATAAAAAAAAGCATTTCTCACAAACTTCTCCAGGCTTGTGTAAATGCTGACCAGGATACCCAATTATACCAGGCATCTGTGACTGCCCATCATGTAGGGGTTACCTCGAGGGGTTACCTCGATCTAAGGCAAAAGAGAATCATAGTCTTTCCCAATATATAATCCATAGCAAATTGAAAGCATACTGGGGATTATGAGCTAGCATAAAAATGCAACCATCTTGCTTTTGGATGCCTGAAACAGGATTCCAAAATCAACGATTTATAAATAACAAACTTCATCCTGACTCACTTGGGGTTTTTTCCTTCTTGTTACAGTAGAATTACTGTTTGAAGAGTAGTTCTTCTTCTGAAACCGGTATAGAAAGGAATTTTTCCTGTCAGACAGCACCTGCCCTCTGAATGAAAACAGCATCCTTGGAAACTGGTGTTTTATCCAGGTCACCTGCAGACAGAGGCTCTGAGCCTTCACTGTCTGTTCCCTGATTTGGAACATCACCACCAGATGCTTTCCCTCCTCACTCGGGGCTGCTATCAGCGTGGATGCCTCAGTCAGGAAGGTGAAAATGGGGGGAAGAAAGCGGAATAGCTTTACAAGCAGCTTAGAAGGAAAGATGCTGATAGAGGAAAGTTCCTGTTCTTTACCATCACAGGACCTGCTGGCCTCCTGCCAGCTTATGATAATGAACACCACGGGCATCCACCTGAGAGCATCTCAGTTTAAGCTTTTTTCCCCGTAATGAATTAAAGGCAGGGAACAATTCAACCCACCAAACAGGAAAAATCCCTGTCGTGGTTCTGCCCAGACAGCCAGAGCCTGTTGGATACCCCAGGGAAACGGCTGCCTTTGTGTTGGACCGGTGACAGTCTCTGTGTCCAGCCCCCTCTGAAGCTCTCCATCTCCTCTCCCCTGTTTGCATCTCTCATCTGGGACCCGTGCCCTCGGGCAAATTCCCAACACCTGTGCACTTGTCATTACAGAGCTGGACCAGCTGCTTTGCCGGCCTCTGAGAGGGCCAGCACGCCCTGCTTCCAGCAGCAGCCAGGAAAGAAGGACAGCGTGTCCTTCTGCCGGCCCCCGCCTAAACCTCCACCTTTCAATAGCCGCAGAGCAGACAGGGGTGGGGGCTGTACCCAGAGAGGGATGGTGCCACCGGCAGCACTGGGAGATGGAGCATCTTCGTCGGTATGGGCAGCCTGCTGTGTGCTGTCTCACGTGTGGAGCAGGGTGTGATGGCAATTAGTTTTTCTTTGGAAGCAATGGGAAGAAAAAGAGAAATTCCATTCACATCACAATATTTTATTTTCAGGGGGTTTTTGTCCACGCCTTACTGTATCTGTCTGAGGTGCTCCTGTGTTCTAGCAAAACAGAGATCCAAAGGACAATAAAAATAATGAGAAAACTGAACCACAGAAATGTAAGGAAACAATATAGAGCACAACTGAAGAAACAAATCATGCTTTACACTTACAAATTCCCTCTCAGACTAACAGCTAGCCAGGAGTACTTTCAAGGAATAGGCAGAAAGAAATTAAATTAATTGCTACGACCCACAAGTACACAACATGTTGTAATTTATAGGTGAGTAAAAATTGGCAAACAGCACAGGGACAGCCTAATTTTCCAAGGAAACTATATAGTAGTCAGGCCTTTGATTTTGAAAATGCTTTTTGTGAGTTCTCTGCCTAGCGAGCTACATGGATTTACTTCAGGGGTTTACACAAGCCTGAAAGCCTTTGAGCTTTGGACTGTCTGTACCAGAGTTCTGAAAACTTCTGATTGTTTCAAAGATCCATTTTGTTTGAAATGTTTTGTATGTTTTAACTGGTTTGTACCTCTATAAAATTTCTAGTCTCTCCTCAGTTCTTTCAGTACAATTTAGGAGCAACTCCATAGAAGTCAGTGGTGCTAGTTGTAAAACCTGCCTCACTGAAACACTGTTTTTTTAAAAAAAGTTGTTTTTCCAGCAGCGTTGGTATTTCCTCCTCCTCCCCTAACCACCTCACCTTTTTCCAGTCTTCTATTCTTTTGACTATTATTTTAAGTACACCAGTAACAATATTGATGTGAGTTCAGTCCAATGAGCTTAAAATAATAGAAAACCACAGGCGAGCCCTTTGGCTTCTGCTTTGTGCTCAGTGTGGAACTGTTAGCACAAAAGCTGATAGCTGAAAATGAGCAACCCTACGGAGAAGGATGCTGGAACACTGAGTTGTTTTTGCGGGCTGCTCCAAAGTATAAGGAAGTTAATGGACGGCTTTATACTTCGGGCTCCAAGATGATGGGCTGGTATCAGGTTTTAGGAAGATGGATAATAGGCTAATTGTTCTGAACAGATAACAGCAATTTGCAGCTGGGTGGGTATAATGGGGCATTCATTCTAGAATGTTTTTACATGTGGTAAAGCAAATGTTTTTTTTTTTTTACTATATATAAACCTATTTACAAACCTATTTACCAAGGAAGTTAGTACAAGAGAAAATTAATAATTTTGAAAGAGCTGAGCTTCTTAACTGGGATATCCTACCTGCACGCATGACAGGGAATTCATCAGCTGATTGAAAGCGTTGTTATACTCCAAATGGTTTCAGGATGTACTGAGGAGTGGTGTGTGCTGCCTGCGTTACCTGCAGAATTATCTAAAAAGACAAATATAATCGGAATGAGGAAAGACCCCTATTTTAATAATACAGCCAATAATGGTATAAAGTTATTATATTTCTAAAATACAGAATAACTGAAAATGAAAGTAATTTGATAACCTTATGGAAATAAGAAGCTCGGAGGTTTAAGTCATTGCCGAAGCCAAAATGGCAAGCCTGAGCCCTGGCACTGGCTGCAGCCTGTGCTCCCCTGCAGGCAGCCAAAAGGGGATCTCCAGCTGTAAGCCCAAGAGTCCAAGATAACAATCGCTTGGAAATGTTTGCGCCAAGAAGTGTGGCTCCATTACTGCTCTCCCACTAATGCAAAGGATAATAGAATCAGAAAGAGGCAGGTCTGGAAGGGGCCTCAGTAAGTCCTTTAATTGGTTTCCTGCCCGAAGGCAGAATGAACTGTACTTATGCTATTTCTGGTAAATGTGAGTCTAACCCGTTCTCAAAGGTCTCCACTGATGGAGGCTTTGCAGGCTCAGAGCAGAGGGCAGGTGGTGATGACACCCAAGGTGGGAAGGCAAGATGGAAAGGCAGGCAGAGGTGGAGAACCAGTTAACCAGGAGGAGCTGGGTGCAAGAGCAAGGGAATGTGATAAAAAAAAGCAAAAAAAGGGAAAAATCTCAGCCATAACATCTATAAGAAAAATCTAAAGAATGTGGAGCATAGGACACAAAAGCCAGAGCAAGGCTGTTTGTCAGGAATTAATTGCGGAAACCTGGAGTTCCTACAAGAGGAAGTTAGGTAAGAGGAGGAGGACTTCTACAGCAGGAAAAGTGGACTAGTGCTGGAATCCTTACACATTTTATTATTTGATTTTTTAAATAACGTTATTCTTCTTGTTACTTAACCAATGATCCTATGAACATTCATGCAATTGTTACCTTGAATTCTCTGTAGATACTCAGAGCACACTTCATGAATTGCTGTGATCTAGAGGTGGTTGCTGTGTCTGCTATATCCGTGAATAAGGGTCTCATTGTCAGCACTGAAGTGTTTCCATACAAAGGTGAGAGCACATTACAGTCAAGTGTGAAAGCCTAGCTAGAGACATAAAGTTCTTTCCTGAACATCTGTCAAATAATGCTGTCGCTGAGAAGCTGCTAGACCATTAGGGAGAACTTCTTTCTAAGAGAAAATGTTTGATATATACATTTTTACAAGCAATTTGCATTTGAAAAGAGTAGACCAGTACCAGGTGAGGAGAGGAATGCAGAGAAAGGAGGAGAAAATGGAGGCTGAGCACTTCACTTGGTATAAATTAGCTTGCTGTCTGTACCAGGTGACTTGACATTCTCCATGCCAGGTTGGAGACAAGCTGCAGAGGTGCACCCTCAGGACCTTGTTTAGGTACTGAATACCTCTACAGTTCTAATGTGGTTCAGCCAGTTAGGCTTATCACATTTAGGAGAGGAGAACAGTATCATTCTACAGCACAGGTTACACAGGGTGTCCGGTCAGGCTGTGATGATCCCTTTTGGTCTTTAAGGCCATGTACTCTAGAAGTGTCCACAACCAGTCGGTGACCCCATTCTCAGCCTGTACCTGAAATGGAAATTTCCTCAGAAGAGCAAGTGCCGCTTCAGACACTTGCATCCCACCTAAGCAGCGCCTAGGTGGCTCTGAAGAGCCATATGGCCTTCGTTAGAACAGGAGGCAGATGGAATCGGGAAGAGATTAAAGCTCCATAAAAAGAATTGAAGTTACAGCACACAGTATGTGGCTATTCATTATCACCAGACATATTGTCTTGACACTGATTGCATACAGGGATGAAAATCTCTACAAGGTAGGATAAATTAAACAGGTTTTACTTAGTAATATGCTTTTCAAACACACATGTCAGCAGAAAGAGAGAAGCTACATTTTAGAGAAGCCTTCTCTAAGTCTCTTGTCTTAAAGGGACTGCAGCATTAACTGTGTGGAACTGTGATGCATTAGAGGTGCCCCAGGTGAGACAGTGATGACACAAGCTTGATAATAATGCTTACCTTACTTCTAGGTAAAGAACAGTACCGTACTACACCATCAGCTCTAGGCCAAATCCCAAGTTCTCTCACGGTGTAACGCTTGAGCCTGGAATGACACCGAGGAACCCTGAGTAAGAAAGGAGGCTCTGTAGTATCTCTGTGCAGGGCTGGCTGTCCCACATGTGAGAGGCTCCCCGTAACAGAGCTGTGCTCTGCATAGACAGGATAATACTGGTTCCTTTGTGCGGGTGGGTTATGCTATAGAAAGTCAGCCTCTGGCTCAGGTGTCAGGTTATTATACGAGTGCAGCGGAATTACATACATTATATGAGTGCAGCAGAATTACAGGATTACTCAGGAGAATATCCCTGAAATAATAAAAAGCTTCAGGAATGAGGCAGGAACTCTAACAACTCTGATAAAAGTACTGCTTTCCTGCCTCTTCTCTGTGCAACAGTGAAATGTCACAGCATGCTGGCCAGCAGGCAGCTACACCACAGTTCAAGACCTTCTGTCCCTGTCTTTCCTAGAAAGTTTTAAATTAACCAGCTGAAGAGTGTGATGCTGGATTCTCCCAGCATGAAAACAGAGTAACTGGTCATTCTGGCCACCACAAACAAGGAGGTATCTGTTTGCAGAGCAGCCAGGGCAAACCTGCAGTCCCTGCCGGTGAAACTCTGCCTGGATTCCACCCACATGACTTCACTTGTGAGACAACTAATGGTTGCATGTATGGCTCCGAGGCCAAGTTTGAGGCAAGAGATTCCTTCTCTGTCTCCAGTGTTATTTTGGTATATTTTATTTGGCCCAGAATTTGGGAAAACAAAAGGGAGGTTTTCCGTAGGGAGTGGAATGAGGAGGCAGGAAGGGCTACCATATTTCTCCAGACGGAAACTCCTACAGTGTTAGAGCCCAGCACTGCTGCAAGTGTCAACAGATCAAATGTGATACAGAAGGCCCTCTGCCAACTCTTTGCTACTGCAGCAGCACACTGGGAAGAAAGCAGGAACTAATATCCAGTACCACTGAGCTACGCTCAGTCTCTGCTGCGCAAGGATGGAGCAGGAAGAAATCAGTAACCACCTTCTCCTTTCCATGCAGTGTGCCATTGGCTTGTCCAGGGCCCCGGCAGGACACGGCTGACCCAGAGAGGCTCACAGCCGGGCTGTTCAGGCCATCTGCTGAGTCAGGCATGGTGGCAGCAGTTTCTGTGATAGGATCTTTAATACGTGCAATTCTTGTCCCAGTTGCTGCCTCCCGAGGAAGACCCCGAAAATTGAGGTGCCTCCAGAGCACCACACCACAAACTGTGCCCCTCGGTGCCAGTGGGTGTGATTCAGACCAATAGCTGCTGAGGGCAACAGATTGAGCAGTAATTAGCTGCTGTTAGTCATCCTCTTCCCAAGCACAAGTGGGATAGCATTTGATTATTTCAACACACTTGGATGTGGGAGGGAAGGTAGGCCTGGAAACATTTTCCTGACAGCATACTTCTCAGCTCTTTTAAAACACCTCTCATGTTGACACTCAGCACAGCATTTCAAATAAAATGCTATTTCCTCCTGTAGGCCAGCAAGGAAAAAATGCTGTCACAGGTTTTATAACAAACATTAGGTAAGCAGCAATCATCCCCATTGTGCAATCCGGGATTCAGGTAGGAAAACAATCCATAGATGGCTAAGAGAGAAGTACTGTGTGTCTCAATAGTCTGAATAAGGAGTGAACTACGTGAGGACCACAGAGAAGGGACAGGGTTGAATGGGTTAGTGGGACAACTTCACACAGCTAAGTGTGAAGAACAAAAAGGCGTACTTTTGAGCCTGGAAGCTGAAAACTGACTGAAGGAAATGTGAGTTATTTGTGTTCAGCTAAGTTCTTGTTTCTCTCTCATGACCTCACAAAAATGTGCTGTGGTCTGCCTATAGCAGTTGCCTGTCGTTCTGGCAGGTCTGATCCAGCATGCAGTGTCACTGGTGATGTCTATTTGTGCCATAAAAAACAAAAACCTTATGAATGGGCTTGTAACCTTTATTTTTTTCCCTTCCTGCTGCCTCGGTATTTCATTTTCCTCCTGAATTCACGATGCCCCAGAAATCTGAGAGCTGCCTTTCTCTGGCTTTGCTCTTGGGCAGACATATCAGAACTTCCTACTCAATTGTACCTCTCTCTGAAGGGCTTTGCGATGGTCCTCGCAAAATCCTGCACGTGCAGAGCTCCTTTTGGAGGGAAGCATTTAGTGATCCTGAGCAAGTGAAAGGTTCTCAAAATCCACAGAGTAAATTTCTGAGTGGTAACAGAAGATGTGACAAGAAAAGCTCCAATATACAATTTTTGGCTTACTTTGGGAGGGATTAATGGGATTCAAACAAAAAGTAGTTAGGATTGTGTTAGGATTCTAGCATTCCCAATATGATGTGTCCAGAATAAGAGTGTTCTCTGCACAAGTAGAGCCCGTATTGTGTACTACAGGTAAATAAATACAGATAAATGCTGGCTGGCTGTCTATGATCAGCTTTTAAAAGGCGAGAATATTTCTTTCGTACCAAGCAAACTTGAAAAAAAAAGGAATCAAGACAGTAAGCTAAACATGCACTCTGAAATTGCTTAGTCCAACGTTTAGAGCATGTTGTTGTCAGCTTGCACTTTTAAAAACTCTGAACCAGCCAGCTGAGTTAGCTGAGCTGCTAACAAGCAGGTCAGAAACCACACCACAGTGGTGGTTGCTATTCTCTCCTGTGCAGAGATCTCAACAGCATTGATAAAATGATATGAACAGTTTAATATCCTGGCGTGGTGTACAGGTGCTACCAGTTTTACAGGCACTGAGGAGGGTGTATGTCTTGGTTTTGAAGCAGGAGGGGTCGATGACCAAGAAAATGTCTATATTCAGGGCGGGTATTTTTTTGTCAACCAAGTATTTCCAATGATGCATTATACTGACAACGATGAACTCATTACTCTTAAAATCAGGGTGATGAGGTCTGTTTATAACAGTTTGCATAAGTAATCAGTTTCGTGTTCCAATGCATCTCTCATTTTGCATGTTTTAACACAGTAGATTTTGAATGCTCTTCAGGGATTGTCACTGAAACAATGTCAAGTAATACAGTATCAGCTTTGCCTTATTGGGACATTATTCCACATTCAAATATATTCAGACTTGTCCATTTTTCCATTCAACAATTCACCCTAGTAGTTCTAATGTTACTTTCCTGTGTTACATTAACCTTCTCTGGGGTTTAATGCTTTAAATATTTATAGACTGTTGTAATGCCCAAATAATCACATTTCTAGTCCTCAATACCCCCTGCATGGTAATAACACCCACATTTTAACAGAAATCAGGCCTTTTAAATTAATTTAATTAACATAAATTAGTCCCTTATAGGAGGTAAATCACAGCATTGTGATTGGCCTTCTTTTTGTTGGTTTTTGTTGGTTTTAATTGACAATACATGATCGGTCACATGGAGTGTTACATATCTGGGATACAAAAGATTCAGATCATAATTTTTCTGATCTGTCTAATAACATAAATGATGTTTGAATCTTGGACAAAGAAACAAACATGCTCTAGGATTTTTTTACAGTTAGGAAGAAAGCTTGTGCAGATGTTGAGCACAGAATCTACACAAACTCAGGCATTTGTGTGATTTGCGCCTCATGCTATCTTGGGCTGCTGCCAAAAGTGTAAGCTGCTCAGAGACTGTTTGTTTCCCCTGAGACTGGATATTCCCTGTAATGCAAGACGTTTTTAAAAAGTAATTTACTCACTGTGACATTAGAAGTTCTAATGAGTAGATCTATATTTCCTTCTGGGTCTTTTCTGGAAAAATCCTGCTGCTGGAAAATCCTGGCAAACCTTGTAATGAATGTTGTGTAATCTCTGTCACTTGATTGTGGATCTAATTTTAGGTACTGGTGTTTGATTTGGGGGATTTTCACTACGTTGTGAGAGACTAGAATTATTTGCCTTTCTGTGACCTGCATTGTTTTGAACCTGAAGCGATGTACCTGTAAATCACATAATCACCAAGAGCTGATCCTCCAGACACTTACTGCTGTGTGCAATGTAAAATGTCAATGGACTGTTCACAGGACTAAGTACTGCTTCCCAGCTGAAGTGTTTGCAGATTTGGGTCCCGACAATGTGTGTTTGTGTGCTTGCCTCCAGCACAGTGGAGAGGCTACAGATGGGGAGGGAGAAGGTGCTGGGAGCAAACAGCTTGTGGGTGAGGTTCCAGGCACCCAGAGAAGTTAAGCACTGCATCCCAAAGCCGATGGAGTGAACTACAGGAAATCACTCTGATTCATCCAAAAGTTTTAGTAATTTGTCCTTCGTGCTGGTATTGCTGTAGAAAATCTGTCTACCTTATCTTTGTGTAGCTGAAGGTTTTGCAGCCATGGCTGTATCTAAACATACCTGTTTCCTGGGGCTTTGTCCTACCTGCCTAGGGCAGTTGAGGGGCTGTCTGAGCAGAAAGACACTGCTCCTACTGTACCTCACAGTCTGGTTTTCCTGTGACGTAAAACACATTTTCTTGCATCCCCAGAAGGCAATGTCTTTGCTTTCCAGCTATCAGTGGCAGTTAATAGTTTGTAGATGACAAGGGGAAGTTGTTTTCAGAAAATGAGAATACGAAACAGAAACATTTTAAAAGACTGATGTTTCAGGATTGAAACAGCAGAACTTGAAACAGCAGAACCACTGTGTTGGTATCAGAGGCAGATAAATTGAGCAACCTCTTTCTCAGAGAAAGAGATTAAAATAGAGATGTCTCATTCATATATATATATATATATNAATTGAAATACTTTTGAAAACATTTTGTCACATCTTAAAGGCAGTTGAACTATTAATTTTCATTCTGCTCTGTTCGAGGCTACTTGATGAGTCCTTGTGTATCTCAATTAGTTTGGAGAGGATGATGTTTTGTGATGGAGTCAGTCATTATCTGTTTGTGACATTAACTATTTGTAACTATTTGGACATGATTGTCCACATTTAGGTAGTACTACAGGCATGAAAACGAAACAGAGAGCTTTTCCAATTATCAAATACACTCAGATCACCTTTCCCTTCTCACCTGGAACTTCAGCCACTCATCAGCCTCCCAGTGTCTCTGAGAAACATGAAGTAGATTCCCTGGAGTGTTTCACTGAACATCAAGCACAGCAAAAGGTCTAGTGCTATCTGCAAGGCAGCTGCAGCTCCCTGATTCTCTTCCCAGTCTTGGGCACAGATTTGAGCGACATGAGAGCTGCTGTGACCTGTGTCATCTGGCAGTGGCCCCCAAGAGCTTGTTTACCCTGGATATTTTTTCAGTAGATTATAATTACACCACTGAAACTACACGAGTGGGAAAACTTCGCACGTGTGTAGCAGGGGTCATCCAGGTACAGAACTTTGCCACTTTTAATACCAGTGTGCTTATGTTGTCAGTAAAGCCTTTCACTCCTGACAAACCACTACAGCAGTGCATCAGCCCTGGGCTGCCAGCACGTGTTATGTTTCAGCTTTGTGCCTCTGCTCCTGGTCCTGGCAGGCTGCAAGAGCAGCCAGCTGCCCAGGCCTGGAAGTGGACGGCTCTGTAACGTGCATGGCTTGCCAATCACTCCTCACACTGACGATTTGGCAAGGAGAGAAGTGGTCTGAGGAGGTTACTCCACATTTGTATTGCTCCCTTCAGCCAAATGATCACATGCTCCTCTTTCCCTTCAGGAATCCTGCCTTGTCATGGGCTCCATCCTGCAAGGTGTTGAGCCCCACTGTGAAGGGTGAGTGCTCTCGCTCTCCCCAGTGTCAGTGGCCATGGAGAGCACTCACCCTCCTTTGGCAATGTCCAACACATTTCAGAAATGGCAAGCACCTTCCAGTACTGGGTCTGGCAGAAATGCCACCAGAGCAGAATAATGTTTTGCATTTGGACCAGACTGTGCTTTTGAAGGACATGAGGAAGTTCATTATGCTGGATATGAGCCTGCTCCCGCACTGACTGAAGTGAGTAGTATTTTATTTTTGTGCTTTGATGTAGAGAGGAGCAGGACTGGACCTGCTGTGAGAGTGATTGATTTTCATCAGCTTGTGAGGGGTGAGCAGAAAGCAGGGCAGGTTGACTGCTGCACAGCATCAGTCAGTTGCAAACCCAGCATCACCATCTCCTTCACACTTCCCTCCACCCACCTGCATCAAACAGCTCCTCTTCATTAAAGCAGTGCCCCTGCCTCTGTGCTTGCTTTAGAAGTGTTATGACACTGCTGTGAAGCACAGAATTCCCTAAAGCCTCAGAGAGAGAAAAGATAAATGAGGCATCCTGAGCAATTGACTAAAGACACAAAAATAGGAAGAACACAATGCTGATTTCAGCAAATATCTGTGCTTCCACAACACTCACTCACTGTTAGACTACTTCATAAACCCATTATGTAAGGAAACATCGCAAGAATAGCCATGAAGATGACGAAGAAAGAAGTGAGCCATGTTTTTCCTCTGCTCCCAGTAGGACCGACATTGAATTTGGCCATAGCATCTGCCATTATGGCTTGATACAGTTTGAAATATACATGAGCATGAGCAATAACTGAATCTCATCTCTGATAAAATTCAGTGTTTGAGTTATTTTAAATGTTTCTGTATCATGTTCTTGTTGTTCAACTTTATCTGAATGGATTATGTTTGGAGAATGTATATAGACAAACATGCTAATAATAAATACAATTACAAACAACAGGGAGCCAGCAGCACAGCCTGCAATGAACTCTAGACCAAAAGTGGTTACTAATACAGTGGAACGTTGTGCTTTGTTCCTTCAAAAGCACAGGTAACAAACCAGTGATACATCCTTCTGCTGATTCTCTCACTGGTTTGTTTTCACACGCTTCGAATCCATTTGTTAATGTAGCTCAAGAGAATAGTGAAAAAAGGAAAGAAAAAGAGTTGTTCTTTCTATTCTAGTAGCTAGAATGGGGGTGGATGGGTGGGTGAAAGGGAAATGTAGGTTTCAGTCTGATGGAGAAGCACATGCTCTGCTCCAGTTTTATGGTGCAGGGTTGTTGACATTTTCTCAAGCAATAAATAAGAAATGTCACATAAGTCATCATTCCTGGATTTAGTCTTTCTTATACAGTCTGGCTGCCCCTTTCACTAGTCCTTCAGCTACAGCTCAGACTTTGCTCTGGTGTTTTGGCCGTAGTGTGGACCTGTCTTCCTGCAGAACTTGCAAACTCTGTAAGCCAGGACAGCATAAAGAGGGATGTTTGGTTTTAAGCCCAGTAAGACTTGTAGTTCTTCCTCTCTTCCAGTTCCCATGGTTCCTGCTCGTGGAGAGAGTACCCAGGTTCAGAGGTTTGGGCAGGACTCGCCATCCAACGCCAGCCGATGGACCACCTACTACAGAGCCTGAAGACTTAAACTGCCTAAAGGTCCTAGAGATGGTTACAGTGATTTCATAACCAACCCAGCTTCCAGAGCTACTTGCAAGTACAAAACCTCACTAAAAATAAAAGAAACACAGGGTTTTAGATTAAGTTTCCAATTAACTTTGACTTGCTGGGGGGAAAAAAACAAAGCAAAACAGACTATCTGGCAAATTAAACTCTCTCATTTCTCAAGCATGAGGTCTTGAAATATTTTGTTTCACTTACTTTCAGCTTTAAGAAACAAGAGTGAACACCGTGGCAGAGGCCTAGATTTAAGAAATGTCAAGGAAAAAGAAGGAACTGTTGTAGAAAAATTTGTATTGACACTGTTGTAATATGGCACTGTAGCTGCAATCTGGTAATGGGCAATAAAACCGAGATGAGGCGTTTGCTTTTAAGAGCACTTAGGTTATGGAATAAAATCGCACACATCAAAATTATGGCATAGCCTCCTGTATTGCATAATGTATTGCATAAGAGAAAATAGAGAATAGCTGCTTCCCATTAAGACTTTGTCACATGGACAGGTCATGGATGCCAACACTGGATGAAATTTCACCGGAGAAAGCAAAACTGAAAAAAAAAATTTTGATTCAGTCAACTTCAAAATCACACTTCATTCAAAGTAATTTTTTAAATGATTATTGTTCCAACCAAGATGATTGTAACTATAAAAGGCTTGACAGAAGGATATTTTTATGATATCAAATGTAAGCCCTTTGGATTCGACCAAAAGATCGTTTAAGTCTCTTTGCCTGTAATTTCTCAGGTATAGTCAGACTCCTTCTTTCTGTGGATTTTTCTTACAGCAAAAGGCGAAATAAATATTTTTAATTGGTTGAGGAGCTCTGGCACCAAAACTATTTTAATTAATTGTTTCTAAACATAGAATACATATAGAATTTACTTCAGGCTTATTAAATCTTGCTGCAATACTGAAATTTTCCATTTAGCCTAAACAGAGTTTTACAGATCAAAAGTAATAAAATTGAAGGGAAAGCAAGCCCACACTCTTTATTACATTCATCTTTTTTTAGAATGACAAAATTAAATCAACACCCACATAAAATATAATTGCCAGTATCATACCACTTCTTTTTTCAGAGCCAAAGAAGACAAAAATCCATCATTCCCACCTCCAGGTCAGCTGCTCAGCTCTTTTTTCCTGCCAAGATGATTGCTCTGCCTAGCTCTGCCTACCTCTGCCCAGAAGAGGAGCCAGTGAGAGGAACCTGCTGTTAGGGACCTCGCACTGAGGACCAACCCCCCTGAATTTCAGGAGTGCTAAGGAATGTGCTGGATCAGACACCAGGGAGGTGCCTTTTTACATAATTACCACAATTTTTTAGTTGAAGACCGCCTCGGGCCTCCTGTGGCTGTGCTGTAGTCTCTTTTGCAAAGCTTCTGCTTAATTAACCGAGGGAAAAGATATTTCAGAACAATGGGTGAAAGGCACTTGAGTAAGAAGGGGCTACAGGCGAGGTCTCCTGTCAGCCACACGTGCAGCCCGCAGGTTCCCAGCTCAGCCCGCCCGCCCCGGGTGGGAGCGCTCGGGGACGTGGCTGGGCGCAGAGCTGGGCCTGCCTGCCAAAGCCTCCCCGCGACCACGCAAGCGGAATCCACCGAGCAGCTCCGTGGGCTCAGGCCGCGGGGAGCGATTTCTCGCTGCGTTATTTTGGGTACGCGCTGACGGAGTTACAGCAGGCGTCGAGCTGCAGCGAGGTTTGCTCTCCGCTCCTGCTGGTGCCGTCCAAAGGGCTGGCACAAGTGCAGCGGGCGGCGCAGCAAGGCAGGTCTCTGCTTTGGTGCAGCCACAGCAGCGCTGCAGGAGCGGCACGGACCAGGGCAGGGAATGGGGCCTCGACTGTGAGCTCCTGCTGCAGCCCTGCTACTGTGTCCTACCGCTCTTACTGCAAAGCCAGCACGGACACACCTGCTGCTGCTGCTACAAGTGAGGTGCCAGCCTGCTGTCCGGAGAGAGCCGCGGATGCCTGCAGTCGCTCTGAACCCTGCGCGGCCTCGGAGGAGCTGCTGGTCCTGGCGGTGCAGCGGGGATGAGGCAGATTGAATCATGAGCTAATCAGTTTCGATCCAGCCACTCTGCTGCTAATCAAATTACCCCGTTCGGCTCAGCATTGCTTTGGAGCGTGTCTACTCTCGGTGCCAATGCAGCTCAAGTGGCACCCTGACGAATCCACAAACTAAATCAACGTTTTCACTGAAGGCAAACCTGGAAGGCTTAAGCCATGCAGAAATCTTTACTGCAGAGTTGTACAACAAAACACTTCTTGTCCTCTTGGTGAAGACTGTACCATTATTTTGTTTGTTGTTACAAAGGCTAAAAAGTGGGACAGAAGGATGTACGGAAAACAGCAGTATGCTGATTACTGTGTCAAATTTTATTTGTGAGGAACACGAGCACGTGAGAATTGCTCAGGTTGGTGATTTGTGGCTGGGAGCTGTGCAGCTCTGAAAGGGCTGCTTGTGCCACTTTTTGCAGAAGGAGTTAAGGCCTCGCATCAGCAACGCACGACTTCCTCTAAACTGCTGGTTTAAAAGTAACTTTTAAAAAAGCTATTTAAAACAACAGTGTGTTTGCTGGGAACATATTACTTACCCAGGGAATTTTCTCAATTTTCTTTTTCTTCCTCAATGTAATTTTTGCTTTGTGGCTGCCTGAAAGTCATGGTACACAATCATTTACTCCTTCCTCAGTACATTCCAGTTGCCTTCAAAAGACTGCTGCCGTAAGAAGGAAAGTGCTTGGTTTTGGTTTATTGATACAAAAGAGGAACATGATATAAATAATTTAGATGACTCGTCTCTGCCAAAGCCTTGTTAACCTGAAAGTTCCCAGTTCATGTCAGGGTTCACGTGGGCTCTGGCTGCTGTACAGCCCGGGTTTTGCACAGCCCGGGTTCAGCTGCAGCAGCCACAAGCATGACTGAAGTGGCCACAAGACAACACTTGTGCTGAGGGCAGAGGCTGCAAATTCTGTTTCTTTTGAATAATGACATTTACAGAGCAGTTAATTGCATTTTAGGTTGCTTGGCCACTTAGTGCCTCTTCAGATGGCCTAAATGGAGGAAAAACCCAAATCCTCACTTGCTCTTACAGTACTCAGCTACACGGAGCTATTGTTGCCCATGATTTTAAAGAATTTTAGAGGCTGTTTGGTAACATAACCTCATCGCTATCTGCAGCCTCTTCACGAGGGGAAGCGGAGCGGCAGGCACTGATCTCTTCTCTCTGGTGACCTGTGACAGGACCCGAAGGAACAGCCTGGAGTTGGGGAAGTTTAGGTTGGATACTAGAAAAAGGTTTCTCCCCCCGGAGGGTGGTTGGGCACCGGAACAGCTCCCCAGGGCAGCGCTCACAGCACCAGCCTGACAGAGCTCGGGAACTGTTCGGACAACGCTCCCGGGCACACGGTGTGACCCCTGGGCTGTCCTGGGCAGGGCCAGCAGCTGGACTTGGTGATCCTTGTGGGTCCCTTCCAACTCAGAACATTCTGTGAAATATATTTATCTATTTATAGACTATATTTAAATAAATGCATACATTCAAAATATTTAACGTGTGGGTGTAACACAGGACTTCTAGAAACGAGCAGCGCAAGCAGAGCCGGTGCCTTTTGACCCCGCCGGGCGGGTGGAGGAAGGGAGGGCCGCGCAGGACGAGCTGCCCCACAGCACATCGGCCCCCTGGCCCTGGGAGCACGCCGGGATCCTCCTTCCTCCCTTCCTCGCTGCCTCCCTCCCATCCCGGGGAATCCACGGGCGGCTCCCCCGGCGCGGCTCGGCCGCTGGAAACTACCGCTCCCATGGTGCCCCGCGCGCGGCGGGAGCGGCCACACCCCCTCCGCAGGGGGCGGGGACGACGCGCGTCCCGGGCTCGGGCGGGGCGTGGCCGGCGGCGCGGCCCCTCCTCCCCCCCGGACCGTGTGTCGGTTCGAGCTCCCGCCGTNGGACCCCTTTCCCTGCCCTGGGCCTGCCCGGGCCTCTGCCGCTCGGAGCGAGTGACTGAGCGCGGCGGCTTTCTTGGCGTGCGGGCCTGCGCCCCGCTCCCTCCTCGCGTCCCGGCCCCTTTCCCTCCCCGCACCCGGGCCGGCCCCGCTCGCTCTCCATCGCCGGGGGTGACTGCAGCCGGGCGAGGTACCGGCGTCTCCCCGCTCGGGGGCCTCCCCGGTGCTCGGGCTTTCCCTTCCCTCGCCGCCCCCCACTCCATCCCAGCGCCCCGTGTCCGCTCCCGGTGCTCCATGTCGGCCCCGCTGCCCGGCTCCCCGCTGCAGGATGGATGCAGACGCTGACCGGGGATCCACCCCGCCGGCCCAGCCTCCCAGCTCCGCCGCGAGGAGCCCTTGGGACCCTCCTCTGTTGCAGCTGCAACGGCAGCCGCGGCCGGGCGCGCTCCCCGCTCAGTGACCGGCCCTTCTCTCGCCTCCCGCCGCCGCCTCGCCGCAGCCGCGCTCCCCCGGGACACCATGTCGGGGGACGCCGCAGGCAGCGGCTCCCCGGGCCCGCGCTTCCTGGTGCCGCCGCCGCCGCCGCCCAAGAACGGTTCCAGCTCGGACAGCTCCGTCGGAGACAAGCTGGGAGCCGCCGAGCACGGAGCTTCCGGCGCCGGTGGAGCGGGCGGCGGACCGGGGAACGGAGGCCGCAGTGAGGAGTACCGGCGCCGCCGCCACACCATGGACAAGGACAGCCGAGGGGCGGCAGCCACCGAGCACCGCTTCTTCCGCCGGAGCGTGATCTGCGACTCCAACGCCACGGCCTTGGAGCTGCCCAGCTTGCAGCCCGCAGCGCCCTCGGCCCCTGTCTCGGGAGGCAGCGCAGCTCCCTTGGTGTTCCCTCCCGAGGGTGCGGGCCGGACCCCTTACGCGCCTGTCACCGCTGCCGAGGCCGACTCGCGGCCGCCGCCGCCCGCCCCGCTCCCCCTGGAAGGACAGTCTGCTGAGGAGCCCCCAGCCGCCAAGGATGCCGCCCCGCTGCTGCCCAAGGAGGAGGAGGAGGGGGACGAGGCAACTGCGCTACCCCCTACCAGTGCCGCTGGCAGCCTGTCAGCTGCCAGCCGGGAATTTGAGGAGCGGAGAACACAGCAGGAGGACATCGAAGAGCTTGAGACCAAGGCGGTGGGCATCTCCCCGGATGGCCGCTTCCTGAAGTTTGACATCGAGATTGGAAGAGGCTCTTTCAAAACTGTGTATAAAGGACTGGATACTGAAACCACTGTGGAAGTTGCCTGGTGCGAGCTACAGGTAAAATAAATAAAAAATGGTAATTATCACAGCACAGTCACTCTCCCAGGTGCTAGTCATTGTGCTTGAAGGGGGTAAAACCCATCAGCTCGAGGTCTGCTTAATTCGGAAGGAACTGGGGACCTTACCTGGGGCAGTCCTTTGGAAGAAAGGCGCATCCTTTCCATAGAGTCAGTTTACCTTTTAATCGTTTTAAATACTATGCTTTCTGAAGAGTCTTTTAGCTTTATCATCACAAAACGTGCTACAGTTCTGTTTCGTATCGTGTCTTGCATTTTACGCCTCCAAAAGGTAGCTTGGAGGATTGTAAAATCATTTGTGGGCATCTTCGGGGAGGCTGAGGGAGAATGGGTAAGTGAATGTCGACTTGAGCTACCCTTAATGTTTCAGAATTTGTTTAGGTGTTTTTCTTAGGAAAAAATGTGAAAACATTAATTTCGCGGACAATTCATAGGTAGTGGCAGTGGATTCTTGTGAGGTAGATAACTCTAGAATATACACAACTCACGTAGTGTATCACAGCATTTAGTTTTTCAAAGCTGTGTTTTTCATTCCAGCTTCCAGGGTTCATACTTGTTAACGGGGACAAGGAAAGAAAGAAATTATCCTCTTCCTGAAGCTTTAGAAAATGCCCTAAAGTTTAGCCTTTCTAGATGACTGGTGGATTAAACTGGACTAAGACACTGCTCTTTTATCAAGTTTCTAGACTGAGCAGAGCCAGTCTAAGGATGGCAAGAACACCCTTAGTTCCCTGCGAGTCAGAGCTTGTGTAACAGACGCAGGTTGCTGTGCAACAACCTGAGAAGAAGTGGGAAGAGCTTGGAGTACCAGGAACAAATACCTGGTGTGCTGGTTTGTTTTCAAAGCCTCAGCGTCAAGTTAACAGGTTTAGTGTTTGTTTTTTAGTGTTGGGTTTTTGTGGCGATTCATAGAAGAGCTCATGTAAAACGTCTTTATTATTGTTTGTGTTCCCATCCAATTTAGGGCAGACAAAAGAGCATTGGGTGAAAATCCCAAAACTCTTTGTAGGGTTTTTAAGCAGTCAGTGGCTCACAAATGATTGACTGCAGTAACTGCACCAGAACTTACTCAAAAGCAATTGTGTATCTGTTCCAGTCAAGCTGAGGGAATTTATTAAAAGATTTCTTAATTTGTATTCATATTTGCTTTTGGATGGTTGCTCAAGCATTCTACCAGTATCTTGGTTCATTATGTTATTGCCATTTTTCTGTGCTTACTAAGTGTGGAAGAAAGCTTCCAGTTTTCTTTGTTACCCTTAAGCATGCCCTGCTCCTCCAAGCTGGCTACGTACTTGCTGTGGTGGTCTGTTTCAGCATTGATTTTAAATTAAAAGTGAAATGATCAAGTGTTGGGCTCTGCTGAAGCTTTACGATTTGAACTGTGAGGAGATTAATAACCTGTCAAAATTATATGACTTTTACTTAAAATTTTAATCTTCTCAGTTTTTGAGTTCTGTAACTTTAATCTCTGAAGACGGTTTTAATCTTCACACTTACTGATCGGAAACTAATGTCAGCTTGGCATCAGTTGCTTTTTGCTAATGTTGCCGCTTGAAGTGTCTTAATCATCATCACTACCATGTGGACAAACTGTCTGAAGAAGCACCACCTTTGAAGGAATTTAATAAAGAAGCTCATTTTTGAAGGGCGTGTTGCTGGGCTTTCAGTCGATTGGTGAATTTCATGAGTAGTACTGAAATTGACAGGTTGCAAAAAGCATGAATGAAAAGACTTGCCACGGGGAAATACTTGACATTTTGCTCGGAGGGAAACTTCATTGCAGGAGTGCCTTGTGGGTTAAGTTAAGCCTGATTCCAAAGGCTGTAGTTTTCCTCTCAGAAGGAGACAGTACAAAGTGACAAGTTTAAAACAGGAATGTACATTTTATAGCTGTTAAAAGTATTTGGTGAAGGAGCTAGACTCTACAGCTAGTAGAATATTTTAAGTCCTGTTTTATTGTTTGCGACTAGAAAGAAAAGGAGGAACTTGGTATTTATTGGTATGGTGGGTATATCCTTCCTATACAGGAAAATGTAATTGTTGACAGGTTGATATTTCTTAGGCATAATTTGTATCAAAATGAAATCTGCTTTCACAAAGGTGGACTGAAATTTAGATGTCACTGGTTTTCCAGGATGCCATGGTTTGAGGATTGGTGAACCTTCAAAGCGTAATTATTTTTATTAGGGAAATGTGAATAATTTTCTTTCATGCTGTGTTACAGTAACCATAACTAACTGATGGTTACTTTTAATTATCTTGAAATAATGTTCCTCAGCAATAGCAGTTTTTTCTCTGTATTCCTGCTAGCAAGCGTAGGCATCTGAGGTGTCCCACCTCCCCAGAGTCTTCTAAGCAGCACTACTGAAGATTTTGTGTTGGTGTCTGGAAGAATGACTTTTTAATTCTGAATAATGCAAATATGCCTAATTTTTTTGTATGTGCTCTGTAGCAATGAAGACCAAAACCTGAGACTATGACTGTGCTTCCTTTTGAAGAAAGTTTGGATGCTGTTTATGAAATGCAGCTTGTGTTCCCAAGTTAGTGAAGCTGTGGAGAATATTGCTCATGTCCTCAAGGCTCTTGAATTGCCTTGTAATTGAATTGCCTCTTCTGCTTGATATATTGAACTGTGGAGGAAGTAGAAGGGGGAAGAGCTGAAATTCACTGGGTGACCTACTTGTGTTCTTAGTATCTCCAACAAGCCGAGGTCCTGGCCAAGACTCTTATTTTTTCTGGATCTGTGGAAGATGAGTCAATTTTGCTGACTGTAACAAAAACGCAACACAGCTGTGACTGGTGGACTCTCTTAGTTTACTTTGTGACCTGTCTATATGAAGCAAATTGCAACTGAACCTACTTTAAAATATCGTGTGCAGGTGTTTAAATGCGAAATACCTGCCCTGCTGTGAAGGTAGTGGAGCTGTGAAGAGCTCAGCAGCTACTGCTTTGTGCCAGTGCTCAGCTTCAGTTGCTGCAAGGAAATTGTTAGTGTAGTGTTAGCCTTCAAATAACTTTTATTCCCCTTGTATATATTCATCTCAGCTCTAGTTATTCCAAGTCAAGTGTGCCTCCTACTGTTGTCATTAGCACATCTCATAAATTGACTAAAATAGTAGTTAGGGTTACTAATTAAAGGGTTTTTAAAGAGGTAGAAGTTGACAAAAGTGATCTTTGTAAATTATGTTTGAGCAGTGAGTTTGTCACCTGTGTACAGCTCAGGTAACGTGGCTAAAATGTGATGCCTTCCCCTGATGCTTTTAAGTTTGCAAAGTAATACTCTTATGCCAGAAGTAGCAAGTCACATAGTTGGCTGCAAAAGCCAAATCTCTGTGCTGTTGTGTCATCCCTCTGAGTCCCTGTGTGAGTCGTTTTAAATCAAAGCTATAATTTAACTGCTGATTTGCAGAACAGTACAGGGTGGTGCAATCACTTACTGGACTGCAAAATCTTCTATCTAGAATTATTGCTCTGGGTTATTCAAATTGGTAACTTTTCTAATGTGAACGTGCTTGATGATGTGAAGGTAAATAGGGCTCTTTTGAACTGTGTTTGTCAGGCATTTGAAGATTTACCTTTAATTTGGGCAGTGTGTTCTCTTAAAGGGAGCATGATTTATAAACTGTTATTATGAAGGCATTTGCATTGGTTGAAAATGCGCTCCCGGTAAACTGTGTGCCCTGGAGAACAGCACTGCATGTGTGGCATGAGCTGTATCCCTCCTGTCCCGCGTGTTCTCTGACAGAAAGGGCAGCCTGGTCAGTCAGCACCCACAGCTCATGAATGCATCTTGCTGAAACGTTGCTTTGCAGTTCTCACTGTGGCTTCAGTGCAGTGTCAGTCGGGTTGTTCTGCTTAACACGTGAGCTGCTGAAGGATAAAAAAGGAACTGGGGGGCTCTCCCCAAGCAACACAGAGTATCCAGGGATAAGAAGTGAGTTGGACAGGTGAAAGTGGTGCAAGAAGTTTGTCGTACTCATTACTACTTTGAGGTAAAGCTGACTGTGAATTTGGTTACCTTCCATTGTAAATCATCTGAGTAATAAATTGGTGTAGGTTACGTGTGTGCAGTTCTGTGGCAGATGTCTAACTACAAACCAAGTGTAGTGTACAAACACTCCAGCTTACAAATGGCTTTTTCTTACAGAGCAGTAGCAATGAAAAACCAGCTGGGAACAAGCATAATGCCAGAACTGAATGTGAACCATGAGATTCTATAGTGCACTCTGGTAAAAATGATAATGCAGCTGACACTTTGTAGCAGGAAACAGTGAGCTACTAAATAATACTTCCATCTGTCAGAATTTTTCAGAGTCTAACTATGTTAACTTAAAACTCACAGTGCAGGAAGTTGCTTGGATGTGATGTATAGCTTCACTTTTAGTGACACTTCAGATTTAATGATGCCTATCTTTATCTCATAGTCTTAAAGCTATATTTAATGGTGATTTTTAGGTCAGCAGACAGCATGGAATGCAGTTTCTATACCCTGGTGTATAGACTCCACTGCAGACTCACCGTGATAAATATCAGCTTGCTGAAGTCAATGTATAGTTCTTAAAAATCTCTTTTCTTTCTGCACTGGCTGAGCTGAGAATGTTTCAGAAGGTGCACATTCGAGTCTGACAACCAAAAAAGGTCTTGTATCACATAACTGTGGCATCCTGTAGTCTTTTTTTTTTTTTTCCTTTTCAAAAACCTGGTTGCGTATTGCTCACTAGGAGTCCTGACTGCAAAGATGCTGGCTCTGATGCACCATCCTGTAGCTACATTAAAGCAAAATGGAAAACCAGATCTAGAGCTTTCTGCAGTGAGAGGAAGCTGAGGAGTGTGGACCTGGAATTCATCTGTCAAGCACTGTTGGAAAACGATTACATTCTGTTAGTTCTGGAGAAATAGTCAATATCTTGAAACAAATACGCATTCTTTGAAAGCTCTGACTGTGGTTTAATTCTGATTATTTAAAAATACATTTTCTGAAACTTTTAGTGGAAGATCAAGTCCAAGTCTAATGCAGTATGCTGGCTCCCATGCCTACCCTGTACTTCACATCAGTGTTTATAATGCTTTACTAGTTTGTGAGCACAGTTCTACGTGGCTACAGCAGCAGTGTGCCTCCTGTTTGTGGCTGCTTCTGGGCCAGCTTTGTCATTGTCACAAATGTAGATTAATCAAAGTATGTGACAATCTGTCAACATCATGCTGTCCTTATTATCTCGTCTGTTTTCAGCTCTACAGATTCCAAAATACTGAAAGTAAAATCTGTAAAGCTATAAATGTACAGTGGGCTTATGGCACTTTCAGGATGTTGGATTTCCAAGTGTTGCATAGGCAGGGAACTTGAAGTTTTGTGCAGTAAAGTCTAAATTTTTGCTGCTTTTCTATGTCATAAAGCAGAACAAATTACTGGTACTTCAAATCTCTGATGTGAAAATTTCTCCTTTAGCTAAAGATGAAAACCCAGCCATATTCTTGAGTGTTTGTGCTGTAATTGATACAATTGACAACTTGATAAATGACATGGGAAAGGAGCCAGACTAATTACCTGCAGAAGTATAAACAGTGGTTAGGCTCCCTCAGACTTGACAAAGGTGACCCTGAAAGAGAGAAGGGAGCTTTTGAAGTACATTCTGGAACTGCAGCTGTTAGGAGACCTCTACTTAGGAAAATAATCTTACCTCAAAGGGATATCACTTTTGGGGATGGCTGTGGTTCAATTTGTAACTGGCTGGTTGTGAGGCAATAAATATAATCGGATAAGTACATTCTGAAAATGCAGCATTTCTTATGGAAATAAACAGGCTCTCATTTGTCAGTTTGTGTGGGTTCGAGAGGTGCAGAATTAAATCTCTTAAATGAGATTTGTTTTGGGCTGTTGTGGTTTAAAACACTTAGCTTCATAACAAAATTTTTGAGGGCTTAGGAAAAGTACCAGGTCTGTAATCTTTCTTTGGAAGGGGAAAAAACCCCCACCTGCTAAAAGCTCCCTGGAGACATCTTGTATAGAGTCCTTTGAGAGCTGTCTAGCAGAGTAATAAATAAAACAAGCAGTAATAGATCTGTGGTAGTCTCCATGGATGCAGTGCACAGTACAGCACAGTTTTCAATACCTTTTGGTTAGCAATATCCCTCTGGGCCACATGTTCTTTTTCTTATTTTGTCTTTGTTGGTTTTGTTTCATGCAGCAGCTTGTTAAACATCACAGCTCTGACTGACACCCAGGTTCTCCATGCTGCATGTGACAAAGCTGGTGCTAAGCAGTGGCAGTCTTGATGCTTCCTGTCATGCATTTCCTGTAAAGACTACCAACCTTTTTTTGAGATTACTAATTGGTTCTTTCAAATCATGGTTGAGTTGAAATAAAAGGTGAGTGTTTTTCTGTTTAGTTTGTCAGTCTACATAATGGATGTAACATTTAAGTTATAAGAAAGATAATAAAAATCATGTAAATTTGCAATGCTCCTGCAGCTGGGCATAGGACTTTCTCTTGATTTAGCTTGTGTTTGTGGTTTTTGTTGTTTTTGTTGGTGGTGGTGTTAATTTTTAATAGCAGATAGTAGGAAGTTACTGGTTTTGACTCCTATAACTTCAGACAGTGATACTGTGGTTTTAACTTGATCATGGTATGTGTACACCACACTTGGAAAAACACTCTTCCAGTACACTTGGAACGGTTTGTATTCTAAATAGCAGGATTTGTCGTGCTGAAAATTGATTTCTTGGAGTAGTTGAAGGCTTTTATCTAACACGAACTGTCTGCATATCTTTTCAAATCTGTTATTTAAATTCTTGTCCAAATGAACAAGACTCAGTTTTTATACTGGCTTCATAAGTATTTTTGTGGAAGCTGCTTACATTCCCTAGGACTGTCTTGTAGCTCATTGTGAGAATCGTTTAGGGTACGTATTGAACCTTAAACAGCGTTAGAATGTTTTTGGACAAGATACTACAGATAATCTTCTTTCTACTCTATTTCCAGCTTTCTCAGTATATTTACAAGTTGTCATACCAACACTTCTCAATGTGTGGTTTTGGTTGCCCTCATTCTCTTTGGGACAGCTGGAGGAAGTGAAGAGGTGATGAGGATTGAATCTGTGCCTCACTTGAGGTCACGTTTGAGAGAGGGAGCTTGCTCGTGTCTTGCGTTGTGGGCACAACCTGCAGAATACTCCATGCTGCAGAGCAGGAACTTTGTGTTAATAATGTTTTGTGCTATGCTGTCCTCTTAACCCGAAAGGAGATCCATGCAGCAAGTTCATCACAGGTGTGCAGATCTTTTTTTCTCGAAAGTCAGAATGAAGTAATGGGTGGAATGCAGTGACCATAATTCAGATTCATTTCTTAGGCATACTTCTGAACCGTATCCCACTTGTCATTTTCACCTGGTAATGGCAGGTGCATTGCACGTATCCCGATTATTCTGAAGCACTTCAGGATTTGCTTGGGCAATACCAAGCAGCACTGTGTTACTTTGCCTGGCTCACGAATAATTTAACATGCTCTCAGGTGATTTTTTTTGGCAAAGGAAATGGCAGGCTGATAAAAATTGGACTGGTAGTGTTATGTTATTATATCATAGCCTTCCAGAAGCTATGTGAGTATTATTATGTTTCTAAAGCAGTAAGCAGTTTTTACAAGGATAGCTCATTCTAAATCACTCAGAGACAAACTGCTAAGTTTGAATTTGTCATTTCAGGTCTAAGCAGAATGTTTGGGAATACTGCCTATACACTTAGACTCTAGAAATCTTCTAGAAAGGATATTGTATACTTGATGGCCTTGTAACTAAAATATCTATGAGCTTTCAAAGTGATGTATCTGTGACACCAGCATAAGTGTGTTTTAATGTAGGTGGTGCCATTTTTTTTTCATGATCTGTCTGCCCCAGAACATGGTTCTGAAGTCAACTGGATCATCTATTGGGAATCTTTGGGCAGCAGTTCTCTGGAGTATCTGTTCCCAGGACAGGATCACTGTGGTGCATTTCAACTCTTCTAATTTTGTAGGTGGTTAGCAGAACTCCTCACATGTTACCAGTAAGATTAAAACCAAGAGGAAGCTTTGGAGACTCCAATAGCATCCACATCACCAGTTAGTTGTGTTTGGAGCCACAGCCCAGAGTGGTTCTGATCCTGTTGCCTTTGTTAAACAAACAGTCACTGACAGAACCTCGCAGTAGGTCGCCATTGAACCGCTCTTGTCCTGCTGTAGTGAGATAGCAAACAGTGTGGGAAGTAAGCTTTATTAGACCTCTTAGATGAGGTAGGAGTTACATTGTTTCGATTTAGCTGTTCTGGATCATCCGTTTCATCTGCATGTTTCAACCATTTCTAGTTTCATTGCATCAGGGGTTGAAGATAGTGGGTTCTGATAGCAGATTCGGGGCTGGCAGCAGAAAGCAGAAAGGTCAGGACGGAAAAACCCACTTACGCAATTGTGAGTTTAATGCCACCGTTTAGTAGAATTTGAAAAGAGTAGGAATACCAATCTCTTTGTATGTAACTGGGGCAAATCTGAAACAGCTTTTCTGAGCTAAGTGGAAGATAGTACAAAGCTGATACCGACAGCCATGTGCATTTTGTCTGTTTTTGGCCAGTTAATGTAGCCTCGTGATAGTTTAAAACTACCCAGTTGATGGGGTTACCCAGCTTTCCTTGGGCATTTTCCTCTCTTAGGGTAACCTGGGACTTGCTGCTCCTGTGCTGATTGTTGGTGGCAAGTTTGTGACCGCAGTCTGAATGTACTTTGACTACTTCTGTCCTGGGATAGACTCATGACATGCGAACAAAAACCGACAGATATTACTATTAAAAGCGTCAGCAATCCAGACTGATTATCTTAAGGATCTGCAAATCTGTGTGAGCTTATGTAATATGCATCTGTTAATGGCAATTTCTGAACCGTTAGCAGGTTTTGCTTAAACGTTGCAAAATGTTACCATGTCTGTTTTCAAATCTGCCTCTTTTAAATGAGACTTCTATTCTAACAAATATTTTCCGATGTAGAACTATTTTTGGTTTGTCTTGATCTTTATTCAGCATCTTATGGTATGCTTTCATTTGGAAAATGTAGGTTATCTGTCTGTGTAAAAATGCAAGATGCTAATTTAATGTGCTTTGTTATAGCTAATTTGGACTTGGTCTATGAGTCCTCCTTAAATTAAAAATGTCATAAGTGAGGCTAAACTTGAGTTAGAGAGTTCTTGAAACAGTCCATTCAGATAAATATCCTACTGTAAGACATACTGACTGAGAAGTGATTGATTTTTTTTTTTTAAATTATTTTTTATTTTTTTTTTAAATATTGCCCCCTCTGGATGTAGACAAGTAGAGATTAACAATATGTAGAATGGCCTTTGAGGGCAGGCTTTTTATTTGCATTTATTGTGATGTGGGGCTTAGTCAGTCATTTGGTTTGCCAGGAAGAGTATGCTGAAAAGGGGGAAACAACAGAAATGTCTGATACAAAAATAAAACTTGAAGTTTAGTTCTAGAATTAATTTTTTTCCTTCCTGTGGCTCTCTCTACTTCCTTTATGTGCAGCTTGAGCTTCTTTCTGCAGACTCAAAAGCAGAAATGTATTTTAAGTTATTTGTGCCAGGAGGGGTGGTGGTGAATTACACAGGGTGCTTGAATTTGAAATGTTTTACCTCTTGATGGCAACTGTGAGCCAGTTAAGGTGATGGTATGATTTCTTTTGCTGATCTCTTTATACAAGCCTGAACATATCTGAGAGGTTCAGTATTTACCCTCAGGAAAAAAAAAAAAAAAAGCGAAGAGCCTCAAGGTTGCTGCTGAAGACTTAAATGCTGTAGCACCCCAGTGTATTGTGTGTGTTCTGTACCTGAGGAGCTGTCACAAATTGTCTTTAATACTCAGGTTTCCTTCAAGCATTTCAAGTGCAACTGAACATGACTTAACTGTGTATGATGACACTTGAGACAGGAAAAATAGTCAGGTACCTTGATTTTATCTTGGGACTGTGGTTCAAAAAAAAAGTGTTCTTCCTCCCATCCAGTATGGAATCTTATTTATCAAAGTTGGGCAAATCACAGAAAACCTAGCAGAACTGAAGTTTGATTTATTGGTGTTGGAGAGTCTGAAATCTGTTTTTATTCTTGACTTAAGTGGTTTTTTTTTCCTAACAAACTTTGAGAGTTGAAAAGCATTTACAAGACAAAGGCGAGGAACAGCAAAAAACCTTGTTTCTTAGGATGCACATGACATTTCAAAGGTTTAGGACCAGGCAAGTTTAAAGCTATGACTTGATTCTGAGAGTTCCATTGCTATGAATGGCTAGTTCATGAAAGTATCAATTTAATAGTTGTACTGAAGTTTGTGGATTTCTTGCCCGCTTTTTGCCAAAATGCTTCCCTTTGTAGTCTTAGATTAGTAACCTCTTACTGAATAAGCTACCTACTGTGGACATGCATCACTCTGTGTGTTCTTTACAGATTAAATATTTGTGTAACTTTCATGAACACGTGAAGTCATTCTATGGATGCATTCAGACTTTGAGCTAGGTGCATAAGGCCAGAAGCCTGTAAGGTTGAGTGTTTTGTTGCTATTTGTTGTAGGTTTTTTAGTATTTTGTAATAGATTGTGAATATGCACATTTCGTCTTTGTAAAACTTTGTGACCGTAATTCAAATGTTTGAAAGAATTTTTTTGTAACTGGAGAGACATCTATCCCAAAGCAGCCTGTGGCCTAGTTAGTGGGTAGATGACTAACTGCTCCAGAAGGTTTTCTGGGTCAGTTTTCTAAGATCTGTAGTGGAATTGGTCTGAAGTGTGGAGTTGAACAAGAGTGAGAAAAACTTTATAGTCTTGCTGCTCCAAATGTAGGTATTTTGTGAAAACTGCCGATGTACCCAAGCTGTAAATGGCTTCTGCTTGATAAACCTGTACTGTAAAAATCCATTATTTGTTGGCCTCTGGGAGAAGGCATCCTTGGATTCTAAGCCATATGAGTGATAGGGTTGTGAATTGGAAATGGGTGATAGACTGATTTGGAAGAATCTTTTCATACAGGAAAACTAGCACTAGTGCAAACAGTGACTATGTCAAATGGTGAAGCAAAGAAGTGGTTCAGTTTTGTGAAGAAAGCTTAAGTAGCTTTAGATTAGGTTGGGCTAACCAAAGGAAGTAAGCCAGGATCAGCTGTGCTAAAGCAGCTGGCTGTACTTTCAACATCAGCAAAATAATTCCCAAAATTCTTTAGTGGAAGGCTCTGCTATTTACTATTGCTGCAAATTGCTGGTTTGTGTTCTGAATTGTTCAGCTGAAGGTTTGCCCTGCTGCAGTTCTGCAATGGTTTGACCTCTGTCAGAAAACAGTTGTGGCTTCTAATGTGGCAGCTTATAAGATAATGCCGAATTTCTGAAGTATGCTTGTGATGTGTGGTTGTGCTGTTGTAGCATGTCCAAAACTGTGTATTGCTCAACTTCTGGTCTTGATAACTTTTTGCAACAAACCACATGGTTTGGGTAACTGTAAAATTTGAAGGAGTGCAACTACAGTTAAATAAAGAGCTGATAACTACCAGGTAATGACGCAACTGATAAGCGTTAACTAAGTCGGTGTGGATGACTGCAGTTCGAAAGCAGCAGGCTGTGAGGGTAGCGATGTTTTAAGTATAATTTGTCACTTAAGAGGGGTATGAAATCTGAGGAAGTTGGCACTGGAATTTAGAATGGAAAGAATGAGTTGGTTGATGATGTAGAGAACTATTTTCCACTTTCCCTTTGACTTCTATCCTTATCTTCTCCGGCAATAATATTCAGGGAAATGGTGTCTTTTGTTTCTCTTGTTCCTGTGTGGGAATGGTAATTGTTCTTGCTTCTTACCTGTTCAGGAAATATTCTCATTCCTCCCCCCTCCAACAAAACAGTGTATCAGTCATTGCCAATGTCATTTTTTGCTTTATTTTCTAACCTTGGCCTTCCTGAATCCTCCTGTGGTCCCAGTATAAGCCATCTGGCAAAACAAGGATTTTATTTTCTCCCTCTTGCCCCGTCTTGCACTCTGGACTGAAGCACATTTTGTATCTGTGTTCTGCTGCCCTATGTAAAAGAAGAATGAGCATGTTTAAAACCTGCATCTAAGCTTTGACTCCTGGAACTGCCTCATCCAAACTTAGATTTTCCAGCTGGTAAGTCAATCTTATCCATGGAAATGTGCTTACTGTTCTCTTGGGAATTTGCTTTATACTCTTGCCTTCTCCCTTCCCCCTTCTCAAGCCAAATTTCTTTCCAGGAAGGGAAAAAAATCCATGAACTAGATTGAGCTTCAGCTGAATAGAGTGTCTCATTTCAGATATACTTTCTGCAGCTACTCAAATGACCAAAACATAAGTGACAGCTGAGTTGTCTGTTTGTCATGGGTCAAGGGCAGTCCAGCTCAGCAGTTTCCCTTTCCTCTTCCCCAAGTTTTGTTTGGAAGCAGTAGTGATTTGCCATATTATATAGTCATCCTCTTGTCATAAAGACCAGGTGGAAATACATCAGTTGTTTCATGTACAAATATTCAGTCCAACAGCTGTGAGTTTATCAGGAGTCACTGGGATCACAAGTTGGTGACCAAATTGTTTGTTTAGAGGGCCACGAGCATTACTCTAACTTGAAATAAAACTCCCACGAATATGTTAGAAGTAGTCCAAGACCCAATTAAAGAAGAAAGAATGAAGGCGAACCATTTAAATGCAAAATCCTTTTTTTCAGATGAAGTTATAATTTTTTCTAGGGTATTACAGAAGTCCTCCTATGCTGATGAAAATGTTTCATCCACTGATCTTGCATTCTATGATGCTGTTTCTAAAGTAGCTATAGGATTGCTCTGAATTCTAAGTCTCCTTTCCTTTTGTAGTTTTACTAGGTTAGAACATCTATCCAGAATATCATCCCCTGGTCTTTTGGCCAGTTGATAATACTTAGCCTGTGTTTCAATACATATTTCTGGCAAAAAAGCTGAGGTACCTGTGTGATTCTGGCTAGCAGTGAATTGAGTGTAATGAGAGTTGTAATAAATCTGCGTGACACTGATTATTAAGGGGGTTGACTTGATTTTTCAGGTTGCAGAGGGTTTTTTGTGCAAATAAGGCTATTTATTCCAATAATATTGAGAAAGGGAGGGGTGGGAAAGTCTGCCAGTGGCCATTGGCTATTTGGTTACAAAATGTCATGTGTTGCATGGGCTGCTGAGCATAATGTGAAACAAAGTGCCATAAAAAATGTTGAGTGCTAAGTCTGTGACTGAAAAAACACTTTAATGGGAGAATGGGCATGGTCATTAACTTAAAATAGCTTCTCTGCAGAAAACTATTGTAAAGCAAGGTTGTAGTTCTTGACTAATGAACACTGCAGTGTACAGGACTGAAATGAAATTAGAAAGGAAACAAAAATTTGCAGTAACTACAGACTGTTAAAAACCATAAACAAATGGTGAAATTGACAACGATTTAGTGAAACCACCTGTTTCTCAAACCTTGGGAGGAATTGTGCCTGTTGCTCTGAAAAGCCTTCTTGTTCAAAGGGGTAGCTAAGACATTTTTCATTCTGTGCTTAATGCTTTTAGACAACAGAACAATAAATGCAATTGACCACACTGCTAGCTCCTAGTCTCTGCAGGGCTTCAAAAAATAACCCCTTGAAACAGCCCACCAAAAAAACCGAAAAGAAAACCCCAAAACGTTGTCTGGTTTAGTTGCGGCATAGATCTCACTTTTGCTGCCCAGTACATTGTGTTTCAGAAATGGTTTCCAGCTTGAAGAATTCACTAATGCAGCGCCTTTGCAATAGAAGCCCATGCAGCCGCTCTGAAACAAGTGATGGCAGTTCTACATTTTGGGGACTCTACTGTGAGTTAGGGAGGCTGAAGCTGTCCTAGAGTCTTTTAATAAGGATTTTGTGGCTTTTAAAGTGCACGCCTTCTTCAGTGGAAAACTTGTGTTTGAATCCATGCAGTTGGCCCAGATGCCAGGAATGGAGAGCTTGCTTTCCTTTGACATAGTGGTGGTGTTTGTGGAGACAGATACACTTTTTCAGAAGTGTGGAACTTTGCTTCAAAATCATGAGGGACTTAAGCTTTCTCTGTTCTGTCTCTCTATTAAACAACTTGTCTGGGATACTTCGTGTTCTGATAAATGTTGGTGTTTTTTCAGCTGTATATTGGCATGTGATCTCTTGCTTTGGTGACGGCAAGCTAAGAAGTCTTTCATCTGGAACCTCATGTGAGTGGTCATTTTGTGGTTTAGTGTCAGGTTTACAGTTTGAGGATCTGGGAGTCATCAGTGTGTGCTCTCAAAAGCAGCAAGTACAGCAGTTGGCCTGGCTGTGTTCTGTGGGGTTTGAACAGTCTGTTACACATACTGGGATAGCAAAATATCTTGAGCCTTGAATGATGACTTGTGTCAAGCAGAGATCAAGGGTCGTGGTGCTGTGCACTTTGGCACATCCTGGGACACATTCATCAAAGATAAGAGGGGTTGACTGTCTTATTGGGGAAACAGAGCTGAATTAATTTCCCTTTTTATCAGTTTAGTTTCACTTTATTGTAGGCATCTGTGGCTGTTGTGTTGTTAGATTTTTAGTTCTTCCTGAATGGTGGAAGTACAGAGGTGCTCGTATCCAGCCACATGCCCCACATTAACCCAGAGTATCCAAAAGGACCGTGGCTGGTGATGGTATAACCTGGAGCCTCCAAATAATCACACTTTGGTGTTGGTGGGGCTTTTTTGTTTGTTTTCTGTCCTTTTCCTGTTGAAATCCTTGTCATGATTTTTGTTTTCCTCTGTGTTCCTAGCAATTCCTGCTGTAGCATCTATGGAAAAAAAAAAGGTTGATTGGATGAGAGATCTTGGTTTATCTATTTCGTGACTTTGTTTCTAATTCAGTGTCTGACTAGCACTGGTGATATTGTGTAAGTTAACTATAGGGAACCAGCTGATTATTTATTCCATGATGAGTATGCCAGTTTCCCAAAAAAAGGGATGCAGAGTAAACTTAAGGACAGAAGAAGGCTTCCCAGTAGACTTGAGAGGCACTGCAGCCATGTTCCATAGTTATTACTGATTTGGAACAGCATTAGGCTATTATGCCTTATAGGTTATGGACATCAAGTGTGGTTTTCTTTGATTCTGAGGGTCAAGGAGATGATGTGTATTGTCGAGTCTCCTGCCTTGCTGTTTCCTCTTGTCTTCTCCTAAGCAGTGAACTCATCCCTCTGGATCACTTGTGGACCCAATTTGGATATTGCAACTGTGGAGCTTTGGATAGAAAACACCTTTAGGAGTTACTGAATGGTAGCTCAAAGCACAGAGCTTCCCATGCTGTCTTTACAGTGTTGGGCTTTAGAAAAGGCAAAGTTAGTGCATCAGTAGTTTTCTGTTTTCATTCAGAAAAGGATCTGCAAGTGAAGCAGTGGTTGCTGGTAGGTCTTTTCAGTAACTCAATTCTAAAAGCATTAGAGGGGTGTGCTCTCATGCTGAGTAACTGGGAACCCATGCATTGGATGCAGTGAGATGAAGCTGCCAAGGGGAAGTTGTTCTGGGCACTTCCTCGGGTGAAGCGATATGAGGAGACATCTTGCTGACTTTTGCAGCTCCTCTGTGTGTTGCTGTCAAAAATCCTACTGCAACAATTTACCGTTTGAATGTTCAGTCTGAGACTTGGTGACAATACCTAAAATGTTGGTTAAAATTATTGATAAGCTCCATATAACTGAATTTCTTTGCATTACCACCCATCAGTTGGCATAATGTGTCAGTTGATACTTACTGTACTTCTTCTGAAAGTATGAAAATTAGCATATTTTTCTTTCACATTCATTCTGCTGTTTAGCTCCGTAATCTGTAATTTTGCAAGCCGTCTTTGGAAGAAGTGTGTTGGTAATGCTCTATATTTACACAGTGGTCATCTGCTTTTAAATTCTTTATTGGTACACATGGGACTAATACATTAGGCAGCACCACTTAAGACTGAGTCCTGTCACAAGAGCCTGTTCTCAGTTGCCCAGCTGGTGTGTACCTTAACTACCTGGGCTGCAAATTTTCAGGCCAAGTGTCTGTCTTGAGCTTAATTGTTTAAGAAGCTTCAGCCAAGCTGTTACAGGTGCTTTAGAGAAAAATGCTTTATTGCATCCACTGGCACCTTTTTATACTTGAGAGCTGTGAAGCAAGGACCTAAAAGCAGTGTTGAGACAGGCATGTTGTCTCTATGCTGAGGAAATATTTCCAAGTAAAGAGTTTTCAGATAAAAAAAACCTTAAAAGAAGTGACCTTTTCTAGATTAGACTTACTTGGAAACTACCTTTTTTTAAACTCTGAAGACTTGATCCATGTTCTAGCCTGTGAAGAATCTGTGTCAGCATCTATATGATGTCGTATGAAGCAGTTTGTTGAACTTACTCAATGTGTGTTGGCTTTGCTTTACAAATATATAGTTACCTTTTGTACAGCATGTGCCAGTCAAATCCTCAGGATGGGAAATGCAGGGTACAAAGCTGTACAATGTAATTCAGTTCACTTGTTTGTGTTGCACCTGTTTAAGCAAGGAAATTTTAATATCCTCAGAAATGGCTTGCTTCATCATGTTGTAAGTTTCTCTGGAGAAATAGGAATTGAAGTTTTCAAGCAGAAGGTCTTTTGTGGAAGAGCAGCCTCTCTATTTGTACAAGCAGCAGACTTTGCAGCTGTTAATCTCAGTAGTCAACTACGGAGAAGCAGCTTTGGTACCAATATGTTGTAATTTGTCTCAAGGAAGCATCTGTGAAAATACACTGCTCAAATGACTTTAGCTGTAGTAAACTCAGATCTTGAAAGGTGAATTTTGTATTATTTTAAAAGCAAATGCCCTAGTCAAAATGTCTGCTTTCCCATGAGCTTTGAGGGAAAAATGATATAGAAAGAATGGAATATATAACTGATTTTTACCAGATTCGGTAAAAATCCTTTTTTAAAATCCTTTTTTATCCTTTTTTGTCTAATGTATTCTAAAATATAGAAGTTTGTGTATTTACAGTTTGTTCTTTTAAATACCTTTTGGATTTTTCACATCAAACTGGACTCTTGCTCTTCAGTGTTTAAGTAAAATGGGGCTACCAGCAAACTGTTGTTACACAGATGGCTGAGTTAGAGAAATGTTTGTGGTGTGGTTTTTTTTTTCTTTTTTTTTATGATAGAAGTTGTGATTGTACAGAAGGAGGAGAAGATAAAAGTCCAAAGAAATGCATATAAACTAAACAACTGCAAAAAATCTATTAACAATCTGGACATAGCTATAATCAGAGTAGTACTTGACTGCTTTTAGTTTTATTTTAGTGTTTAGTGTCTAAAACATTGGATGGGATTCCTTTTTAATTAGCTCAGAGCCTGGTCTGTGCTGTGTCTAATGTTGTTTGCCTTTCCTGGGAGGTGAAAACTTGAAAGTGTTCTGGAAGGAAGGAGTGGCAGGAGCTCATAATAGGAAAAGGCATTTATCCTTTGGATTGCCTGAATATCGTTATCTTCAATTTTAAAAATGAAATTCTGGATATAATTCTGATAATTCTGTTATGTAGCTACAATCTCTTCTATGGTCATAAGATTTCCCCGTGTTCTTACAATACCATCCTGTTGCACTGCCTGTCTCGGAAAAGCATCCTGTTTCTAGGAGCCTGATCACTGCCAGTAGATCTCTTGTGCAATCCTTATTTAGGCACAAGCATACTGAAGTCGTTGAGATAAGAAGAGTTCATAGTGGCATAAATTTCAGTTTCCACCTCACATACTCACATGTGTGACTAACTCTGAAATGGGGTCATCTGGACTGAGTCAGCAGTTCAGTATGGTGAATGTGCTCAAGCTATCTCAGTTTGGTCTGTACTGAGCATTAATTTGCTCTGCAGACGCAGAGCCAAACCAGTTAGTTGTGGGAACCTTCAGCAGAAGGTCTAAAGTATGGACCAGGTCTCTCTGAGAGAATGTGCTTTGAAATTGGAAATTACAAGAAAGATCTGTGAGATCCAATGTGTTGGAAGCATAGGAGAGATTAAAATAGCATCAGAAACCTCCCAGCCTCTGTAGCCAGAGTGCTCAGGGCAAGAGCAGGCGAAGTGGGGAACTGCAGTTCTTTGTTTGCAGTGCAGTCTGGATTTTATTACTTGCAAAGTGAAATCACAAGGGGGAATGTCTGCTTCTGATGGACCGATATGTTGCAACTCATTCTGAAGATGCCTGTTCATAAATTTTTCAGCCTGCTAACAGCTTTGAAGATAGGACTGTAACTCTGAGACTGTGATTCATCTATCCAGCTCTTGCTTATTGGATGGTCTGTTGGTTTTGTCCCTCTTTCACAATTCTAGGCTGTTAAGTATTGATGTTAATTATAAATTTTGAGTTTTAACACTTGCTGTTCTGTACTGTAATATTATTTGCTGGCCACTGAAGCCTCTTTCTAATAAATCTGAGGTGCTGCAGCAGCAGGTGCTTACACTTGGCCCTCATTTTTAGTAAACAATTAGAGAACAAGGATTAAAGTCCTTGTCTTCCCTTTGTTTCCTTTGAAATAATTCAGTTTTGGGGGCCCAAACTAAGAAACTTGAAGATATAAACAAAAACCCCTGTGGTAATAACAAGAAAATGATCTTAGAAATGTTCTTATGTTTTGAGGATTTTAAAACTACTTAATGACACTTCCACCTTTCGATCCCCTAGGAAAACAGGTCTTAGAATTGAGCTCTCAGGAGATTTTCACACAGCTGTCCCTCGAAAGTACTGAGATCTGTGTTTGGATCATAGCCATTCTGTGGAAAAATTATTTTTTATTGTAGTGATAAGGTCTTCGGGAGGAAACAATTACAAAGCTACCTGATAGTCTTTAAAAGAAATTGGTGAGGTTTTCATCAATATCTCTGATAATAAGCATTCAAGCATTAGAATTTTGATTGGAAAGTTTGTTCTGGCACTAGGATTGTTTTTGAATTAATTGAAGAACATATTGGAGTAGTAACAGAACTGCAAAAGAATTAGTTCTCAGGTGCTTCCAGATTGTTGCTTATGTGGACTTGTCCTGCCTCTACTCACATCCTGTTCGCTGGTAGTTGGGCAGGAGGCTCTTATTCTGAAAATGAATATGGCTGCTCTGTTAGACATCTGTTCAGAGATCTGTCTGTGTCCTGTCTCTGCCTGTGAAAAAGGGGGCTTGTGTGGCCTTCTTTATCTTAAGACTGGGGAATGAGAATTCTTTACTGACTCCTTCTAGCAAAAGCAAGTCTGTGTACTTGTTAAAGTACTACTTAGTGGATTTCAGGCTAAAACCAGATCCAAGTGTCTGTTATCTTTATGATACTGTCTTCAGCTTAATTAAAATGGTTTTACTGGGATGTTGTTTAGGGTTGTGTGGCAGGGCAAGGAATTTAAATTAAATAGAAATACAGAATGTTTCAAATCTCCTTACCCACTCTTATCCCCACAGAAATGTAGTCGTTGCCAGTGAAGCAAGGGATGCAGTACCACAGCAGCTTTTCTGACAAACTGCTTTCGTTGGAATTCCAGCTTCCATGGCTTTTTGTGTGTGCATGCTTGCCGAACACATTGAGTGTGTTTCAGACAGAGCCATAGTGCTAAGAAAGTTTTCAGATACCTTTTTGCCTGAGGGAACTTTTTCAGTGTTAAATGTGATCACTAATTAATAGTTTTGTATATGATGCACAGAAAATCAGATGTTTCACTGTGTTGATACATCATTTGAATCTTTTGAATTTTTTTTGGTGTTTTTTTGATAACGTGCTTTAATTCACAACTAAACTGAATTTTGAACTGCATGTAGAGTTCTTCAGTGGGACGAAGTAGGAGGTAAATTGAAAACAAAGAAGCCTGTTTACAGGTTGTGATGACCCATTTAAGGCAGGCCCCTTGGACCATGGCATGCGCAGGCATTATAGTTTGTCTTCAAGAAATTCCTTCCAGTGTTCCTGTTCAAACAATTGAAATGAAGTGGCACCAGACCAAGGACAGACAGTATGTGACTAAAGCACAATGTAATGAGAAACAGACTTTTTGGATAAGCTGTAGCAGTTTGAATAGCTGATTCATAGATAACATGTTGAGTATCTGAGGCCTTGTAGGTCGTGGTTGGTCTTCTGGCAGTGCGGGATATTCCCAGTAGTATTCTTTGGAAAAAAACCCTTGGATTAATACAGGATAGCCTTGCCGGTGGGAATACTACATATGTAGTTCCCAAATTCCAAGGGAAAAAATGTCTTAAATGTTCATCTTAAACTTCCTCTAGTGCTTTTTCCTAGCTGTGTGCTTTGTCTCCCTTTGGAGATTACTCTCTTGATACTTTCATCTCACCTGTGTGGCAACACTGCATTTTAGTTGTCAAAGGCTTTTCTTGCAGGTCCATCTAGCACTTCAAGGGTTTGTGTGGGTTTGGGTTTTTTTTCCCTTTCATCCTCTGTAAAAATAGTACTTCTGTGTCCAAGGTGTGCATGTTACTACTTTGATTTACAATACAGCAAAACCCTGTCTGCTTTTATGTATTGTACGCTGTGTTGCTTTAGATAATAGGAGCTGAGTGGTTCCTTCATCTGCATTTCAATTACACTTTGTTTTCTCTTATGTTTTAATATATTTTAAAATTATTCAAGATTGAATTGCAAAGCCAATTAAGCTTCTGCATGCAGAGTATGCTTCATCATGCCAGTTTTCTTAGCTGTTCATCCTACCACTTGTCCACTGTTAAAAATTTGAGTGTTTTCTCTCTCCTGACTCAACTATACTCAATTTCCTTGCTCTATGAAAGATAACACGCATATGTTTAAATTTACACATTATTAAATTAAAATATTAGTGGTTCATTTGGTACTGTCTGAAATATTTGTGACTTTGAGCAACTTTTTAGATGCAGATCGTGTACACTGTGTTGATGGAATAAGTGTCTCTGATGCATATGGTATTATTGTGAAAGTCTATAGTGAACATGCAAGTGATGCAAGAAACTGATTTCATAAGTCAACCTTTTTCATATTTTCATAAGTCAACCTTTTGGGTAAGCATGGAGGAATTATTAATGCTTCCCTTTATGAGAACTCTGAGGTGAAGATGGGCATTCTGGAGATCACAGGAAAATTACACCAGTTATGCATAAAAAATTTTAAAAGTGCTTCTCCAATGTGTTTTAGGACTTTCATGTTTGTGAGAGGCTAGTACTAATACTGGTATTTATGGAAAGTATTTCTGAGTCCTCATCTAGAACACAAATTTTGGTCACCCCATAAAACTCATTGTTTCTGGATCTCTTTAGTCTTTCCCTACAGGAGATCCCGTATTGATTTCTTTTATCTTGCAAGAACATGCAGAACACCTGGCAGTTATTTGTGGTTTTTTTCATGGATCCCTGAAGGATCTCTGAATGAGAGATCTGTCTCTGAATGAGAGATGTCTGGCATGGAGTTCTCTAGTGATTATTGTAGGATTTTCTCTTGGCTGCCAGTACTTGGCATACACTGCATATGTCATCCTGTCATAACTGATAGTAATCCACAGTTTTGTAAATTAAATGAAGCACTTTTTTTGGATGTGTGTGCAGGAAAAGAAGGGAAGCTGGGAAGAGTAACTCCTGTAGTGTGAGCAGGCTGCAAACACGATGTGTATACCAGCGTTGAAGCCAAGGTGTACTGTAGGCTGATGTGAGTTTATTTTACAGCTGGAGGAGCTTGGGGGTGGGGAATGCTGATCTGATTCTTGTCTCTAGGCTTTATGCTGAGGTTTTTGCAAAGGAGCTGCTCAGAGGCACAAGAACATTCTTAGTTCTTCTGTATCCTTACTCTGCTCATTATTAGTGAATCCTTGCAGTCATCTTGACACTTCTGCATGTTTTCCAGCCAGCATATTGATGCAGCTTTCCAGCATGCTGGAAAGTGGGTATAGCTAACTTTTCCTGTTTGTCATTAGCTTTGTGAAGAATGTGAAATGAAGAATTGTGATATGTGTTCTATTTTCTAAATTGATTTGCCTTTATCAGAACAGTTAAGGGTTTACCCTAATGTTCTAGACATGCAGCTACTCATGAAAGTAGTCATACAGAAATGTACAAAACAAAAAACTGCAATTGCACTTCTAATGAATTGAATTAATAAATCTGTGGAGTAACTAGAATGGATTGTGGAGAAGGCTTTTTTCCCTGAAGTATTGTCACCCCTGAGTGGAGAACTGGGTTTTCATAGTAAAATAAAGCTGAGGTGATGGGATGTACCTTCCCTCTCACTGACAAAACCATCAATTCAAAGCAAAATGAGAACTGACGCGCACTTCAAAACTTTTAATGAGGCATCTGAGCCAAGTAACAAGATGGTCCAGCTGGTTAATAGCTCATCAAGAATTCAGTTCAGCCCACACTTCAATTCTCTAATAAGCTGTTTGTAATAAACGTAAGCCTTATTGAGAACTGCTATCAGAAAGGAAACTTACCCACTTATCTTCCATGGATCAAATAACAATTTAAAGTTAAAATAAATAGATGAGCTCTCTTTTCTTTTACTGATTATTTTTGTACAGCGCAGCATTTTGATTACTGTCCCTTAATATTCAGGCTCTCAGGATGGATAAATTGAATAAAACTTTTAGCCATCTTTTTTTTTTCCCCCCATGACTTCTACGTAAGGAAACACAAATGCTGCCTAGAGCAACCCTAGAATAGAAATGACTGAAGCCTAAACAGTTGCTTGCCATTCTTAGTCCGGATTCCTGAGGACCTGGAATATTCCAGAGGAGGTCATGTCTAAGCTTTAGGTTTCATATCTACTGTTAAAAGTTTTTTGCTTGCTGGTTTTGCGGAGACCAAAGGAAAATATGTAATTGATTTGGTAAAGTATGAGTATGGTATTTAATTTACTCTGATTAGACGATGTACTGATTAGTCTTAGTCATTGTTTTCTTTGGAAATGGCATTTGGTTCAGGTTTTCAGTTCAGCCTGTTTGCTTTGCCTATGGGTGTTGCTGCTGATGTGAGAGTGGGGACAGGAGTAATGCAGATGTGTATTAATGAGTATATTCACACATAACACAGCTCTGGAAAGCAAGCACCCAGTAGAGACTTAGTTTGTACAGATTATTAATGCGTCTTGAAATTTTAGTGGTAACCTAAAAATCTACACTGGCTGAATTTTTTGGAAGCTGTGTGCTTGCACCTGTCTGTCTCTGGTGAGCACTGGCCATGAGCCTTCCATCTAATATTGCACATGGTATCCATGGGCAATATTCTGGCAGTGTGGTCACCTTTGGCGTTGCTGAAAATAAAAATTCCCACACTGCTACTGTAACAAAAGATAAACTTTGTTATCAGGACACATACTTTTAAGGCTCTTGTGACCTTATATAAAGAAGAAACATTCTCATCTACTGTTACAGTGTTTTCCTGCTGTTGTGCTCACGATGGAGATTGTATTTGCAATGATGCCAGAGCTTGGTGCAAGCAGAGATTTTAGTTTTGAGCTCTTTTCTGTTACCAGGAGACTCTCACTGGGATGTCTCTTCAAGCTTAGGTTAAAAGTCTATGACATTACTGCCACCAGGTGTCTTAGATGCTGCTACTGCTACTCTTGGCACAGGTGCTGCTGCAAATGTAACAGCAGGAAAGTGAGCACATCAGAGGAATAGAATTCTTGGTGGTGTTCTGCCCTTTGCCCTGTAGTGGTGAGTCACAGCTTCATCAAAACGGAGACAATCACAGGATAAAATGGGGAGTGGTGCTGGAATCTTTTGGTCACATACGTGGGCTGTAGTTTGCAGATACTTCCCTCCTCTTCAGTGTTAGGACGAAGATGTATTTCTTACTTGCTGAAGCTTACTCAAGTAAAAGTTCTTTCAGGATGTGTATAATTGACTTACTCAGATTAAATGGTGACTGATGAAGACTGATGATGTTTGATCATTTAGGGTTTCATTTCCCTCCTTTCCTTCCTCCTACCATCAGTTATCTGTCAGGTTATGTATAATTTGTTTCTTTATTTCTAACACTTGAGCAGCATAAGTAAAGTTGTGTACATTTGCTGTATCATTTAGTGGCAACAATCCTAAGAGAAAGGACAAGCTGCACTTGTATTTTTTGTGTTTTTAGCAAATTAACTTCATCTTCCAATGAATTTTCTATTTAGTTACTATTTTAGTGCATTGAAATGCCAGCAGTGAAAACACAGAAGAGAATTTTCAAGTCAATTACCCATTTTCCTTTGCCCTCCACATAACCAATGGTGAAAAAATTTGAAGGCAGATGCTTTCCACCAGGCAATGGACAAGTAATGGGAATAATTCCTCAGTGCTTCACTTAGGTAGACTACTTTTGTAGTTTCCTGAAACTTAAGGCATTTTTAATACCTTGTGTAAGATGAAACCTACAGCAAATATTTACCCTTAATCAGGAACTTTAAAATGTGTAACTGTTTCAAACCTATTCTTTTTTTATTGTGTTAGCTATGTGTTTTATACTTCAGTGTTACCGTTCTTTAGGTTATTTGCATACTCCAAGAAGATTGTCTGTAACTTATGTAAAATTGATTCTTCTTGTGGAGACTTGCCAAGGAGCAATGTGAAATTGTTCTTTCAGTAAGTAGGCATTAACTTCGCCTTGCATTGTGTTTTGGTATCTGTCAGGAGCTTTGTCTTCCATCTTTAAACTAAGATGAGGAGGAAAGTGGCTGCAATGTTCTGGGCCTCTCACAAAGAGAAGAACACTGAGGTGCCAGGAGCATGTCAGATGAACAGCAGCAAAGCTGGCAGTGGGTCCAGAGCACAAGCCTTGTGAGAAGTGGCTGAGGGAGCTGGTGTTTTTTAGCCTGGATACATACTTCTGGAACAGCAGCTGTTCAGCTCTATTTAATCAGTTTTTTTGTGTTCAGTGGTTTGTAGAAAGTAGAGTGGTGGAAGGATCTGTGCTGATCTTTGATCAGTTTTTGTGTCTGTTGCTGTACAGGGATGCATTTTGAACAGTCTCTTTCCCCTCCCTTTTATCTCTCTACCTAGTCTTTAACGCTGGAAAGTATTAAGTGGTTTATGTGCTGACACAGAAAAGTAGATGTAGTGCTTGTGGACTGAGACTTCCATTTCTAGGCACCAACTGTGTAATGCTGGATGATTTTTAAGCTCAGTGGACTCTTTGTTGATATTTTGTTAATCTAGCTCAATGGTTACTGTGCTCTTTTTTCCTCTTAACTGCTAGATTTTTTCAGGATGAGAACACTGCAGCCCACAAAGCCTCAGTTCCATTAACAGTGCTGAATATCAGAGCGCAGTCTTGCTAGCTTCTCCTCTGATGACCCCTCATTAACCTTGCTTAAAGGCTTGCAAAGCCTTTCTCGTATGCTGCAGAAATGCGCACAGAAGAACATTTGTCTGTTCTGTATGCTACTTCTTCCTCCAAATAATAGGCTGGGAGCTGCAGTATCTTCACTCAAATTTTCAGACATTTGGAACGCTTGATAAAATGCTGCTCAGTGTAACTTCAGCACAGATAGATAATTTACCTTGGTTGTGATTCAGACTATCTATAATTCAGCAGCACTTTGAAGTCTCTCATGGCCGTACATTTACGGATCACATCACTTGAAGACAGTTCATTGCTACTAATTTTTCTAGTGCATGTCTGGATGAAAACTACATCCTGTTGCTGTAGTCTAGTTAACTCCCCCACAAAACAACAACCCACGAACTGTCCCTGCACTATAGCTGTGTATAATCTCTGGATCTAGTGGCAGGATATGCAGAAAGCTAGTAAAACCTGTCTGTAGTGTATGAAGTGTCCAATCTTTCTCTGTTCCTCTTTACTGCTTATCTTCCTAATATTGTGGAAGGTGGAAGAGCTCTAAATTGTGTAGCAGCTCAGTGAGTTTTTTTTTTTTTCTTAAAAACAAAACCCAAACAGTTTGAAGTTCACCTATATTGCTTATGAGTCTATTTATTTGTAGATGGAGATCACGGGAAGTTTTCTGAGTCTGCTTTGTTGTGCTGCGCATGAAGGTTCCCCGGCACTTCAGCGATATAAATTGTCCGTGATGTTAAGAAAGTGAAAATCACCTTGGAGGATGTATAGCAGAAGTTGGCCAATGTAGTTCCTTCCATGTAGAGTATTTCTCTCGGTAGCCACTTGCTTGGTATCCTGTAGTATGTGTTTGAGGGTGAAGTGCACTGTGCCACTTGTACAAAGCTGTGTCTGTTTAATGGCAGCTGAACTGTCCCAGACTTTAGCTCAGGCCTTTTGGTGTCAGTCAGTAAAAACGGTGGGACCTTGGTTGAGCTTGGGCCGGCTGAAGGGCAGACTCAAACCGTGAGAGCGGAGTGCGGTGCCTTGCTGAGGAGGCTCCCCCGCTGCCTCCAGTGTCCGGGCAAGGCTCTGCGACCGCTCTGGGCAGTGGGATGTGTTCTGCACGTGTGGGACTTCTTGTCGTGATGTGAACAGGACAGAACTCGGAAGGACTGTGGAAAGATAGAAAGGGAAACACATGAGAAATTACTCAGTAGGCTCAGTGACTATGTGAGTCTCCCTGTTGAAATTTAAAATTAATTTAGGTGCCAGAATTGTATTTTCTTTCCTCATTAAGGATGCTGAGTAGATAGTAAGTCTTGGCTGAAACAAATCACCAGAGGAATATAGGCGTTTTTTGCTGATGAGCTTTGTTTTTTGTGGCTCGGTACAATTGCTAATCTTAGGAGGGGAAGGGAGTTGTTTTGGTTTTGGGTTGGTTTGTTTTTCATTTATATAAGGCATGTAGGTACAGGGGTAGAAAAAGGGTAGTAACAATGCTGCTGTACATTAAGGAAATTAGTGGAAGAGTAAACCTATACCTGGTTTATCATGAATGCCCAAGATCCCTGTTTTACATTGAAAAATGTAAACACCTCTGATAGCTCTTTCCTGACCAAAACAAATCAGATGGGAAGGACCTGGATAAATGGAAACAGCCAAGAAAAAGCTTATTGAATGGCTCTGAGCTGAACAATCGTTTCATTTGCTGCTTGTCTCCTTTCAGGCCCCTGGCACTGCAGAACCGTGAGTCACGTGCTGGGAAGCCTTGCTGTTTGTCCTGGCTTGTCAAAACAATTTAATGTAGGTGGAAAGGAATGAATGAAATGAACGGAGTAGGCTTGATGCATCTGTTTCAGTTTGTTCAAAGGGCAGCGCAGTGATTGGGATGTGACACTTATGTCCTCCAGGGAGGCTATCCGTTTAGGAAGAACAATGCTGTCCATTTTATAAGATAGTTAAATCCATTTTAGGAAGCAAGCTCTCCTACAGTTTGACAGCTTTGTATATTTTAAAAAATATTTGGGCTATATCTGCTCAGCATGTGCTGCTAACTGAGCTGCTACAAGAATGTGATTTGCTAACTTCTAGTTTTAGGACTTTGTCTTGTCTGCCTAAGGTTGTCTATGGTAAAAAAAGACCAGGAAAGGAGAGAGTGTATCCATTTATAAATTGTGGGAATTCCAATATGATTTTGTCTTTGAAGGATAGGATATCAAGCTGTATATTATTAACTGTTCTTAAAGTGCTGGCTTCTTTAAAAATTGTTCAAGTTTTGTAGGCTTATGGAAAACTACTTGTGTGTCTTTCTACTTTGTTTAGTTTTTGGCTGTTTGCTTTAAAAATAAAATTTAAAAAATCAACAAAAACATTAAAATTGTGTAACCTACCTTGTACTTGGTGAAACTGGAATGCTAATCTGTGAAACCTATATTTTTGTTTTCAAATGAAAACAGCAAATACATGTGGAAATGATCCATCTATGTACCTATTTAGACTGTGAGTTGTAGGAAAAAGGCTGCAGGGGATAAATCTGCTTATCTGATTCACTTAGAATAATTTAATTAAAAGGAGAGTGTATTTTGAGTGATAGGCCACAGACTTCATTACATCTTTGGAAGTGGAGATAGAGCTGAGGGTCCTGCACTTCTGCAGACTCCTGCACACAGGCCACAGTGGATTCTGAGCACTGCCCCCAGTAGCTGCCGTGTTGGGAAGACACATCTGGGCTTGCGAGTCTTTTGGAGTGTGCACTTACAACTGAGGATGGTGAAAACTGTTCCCTTCCCAAAGTCTTGAAAAACACACTTTTAAATTCTCACTACGTGATGATGGCTTCTTTCTCTCTGCTACAGCTATGCTGTATGGCCACTTTGTGGATTCCACGTGATGCCAAAATACTCTCATTCCTCTGCTTTTCCTGAACTATTTATACCTAACATGGCTGGCAACATCAGATCTCAATCTCCCAGATTACATACAGTGCTCTAGTTTACTTGCTTATTTCAATATTTTAGTAGCTGCAGCTGCTTAAGTTGCATTTTTGTACAAGAACAAGCGTGAGGCGAAGTTGTGACTTCTGCCCATCCTAACAGCTCAAAAGATGCCAAAATGTATTTGGGATGGGCTCTATTCTAGTCAGTCTCTATGCAGCCTGGGAGATCTTGCTGTCTAATATTTTTAATTACTCAGGTTTTGGAAGTGGACTTGTCATTTTAAATTGTGTGTTGGCCTGCAGGCCAACTATTTGCAAGTTGCATTAGAATGTAATTCGTACAGCTATAACCAGTCATTGTGTATACAGGTTTTGTTGGTATAATTGCACAGGAGATCCAGTATTTTCCTGAATGTTAGGGTTGTGGGTTCTTTTAAAGTATATTGACAATCTTGTGTAACCTAGCATTAGTATTCCTTTAGGAGAAGAATATAAAATCCTGTTACGGATGAGGGCGTGGGTTGTGTGTCCACGGAAATGAGGGCAGTAAAAGGTAGTATGCACTGCTGGGCTTAGGAAACAAGTGGCCTCTCTGTCTTTTTCTTCCAGCTCTGTTTAATGTTCCCTTTTGCTGCTGCAGTTATGTGCTGAAGGGTGCAGGGTTTCCTTGGTTGCAAAAACATAGCTGTGTTCCTGGGTGAAAGTTTTTGGCCTGTGTTTTGTCCCAACTTGTCCCAGATCACTGGGGCACTGTGACTTTCAAAGCAGCCTTGTTTTACTTAGTCTATTGCATGGTCTTGGTGGGTTTTTAATGCCAGCACTGAAGTGTTGAGTGTCTGTGCTGAACGTCACAGCTGTGTTTGCAGGAACATGATGCTGCCATGGATGTGACCGGAGAGAGAAATGAGTCCAAATGTGGGTGCCTCTTAGGAGTCTGTTCGTTGATAAGAGTGATTAGCACTTGTTAGTTTCTATTTGGGGCCAGTAGTACAGGGGCAGGCAAAACTGGATAAAGCCCTTGAGGGAGATTAGGTGGCATGGATTAAAGTACGAATGAAATGAAATACACCTGCCTTCATGTTAAGTGTAGATCTAAAACTGGTTAGTAGTGTTTGTGGTAGATAACTTGTTAGTATGCACACAATAAAGGAAATGTAATCCAAATGTGTATTTAAAATCTTCGGTTTGGACAAAGATGAATGCAGGCGTTCATATTGACTATTTTAAAGTGATAGAAAAGTAATTATTGCAGCCTTTTTTATATAATGACCATATATAATAGCTGAATTTACAGCTAAATACAGTGGTTTTAAAAAGTGAATTATATGGGTCAAGTGCAGAGGCTGAGAATACGGCTTTATTTTCCTGTAAGAAATATGATATTGTGATTGAAGCACTGTTGCTTAGAAGTGTGTGTGTGTATGGTCGGCTGTACCTCTTGCAGCTCACTACTTTTGTCTCACAGCAGTTTGAAGCAGTTAAGAGAGAGGTTTGAAATAGAACTTGGGCTTCCCTGTTCATTATAATGAAAGGAAAGCTATTAGATGGGTAAGACAGCCCAAATGGGAGTACTAACTACATATTAAACCCCCTGCAACACCTAGGCAGACATGAATGCTTTATTGTTGGTGGAGTGTTTCTGCAAATGTGTTATACCAAAACTTGTGCAAGTATGCTTGTGAAAGAATGGGAAGAGGTGGTAATGCTGATTTCTGCAGAGTGAAATGGTTGTAGGATTGAATGCTTTTTGATGTCTCTAGGTTAAATTACTCATACTTAAGGATTTTGTATTTTCCTAAGAATTGTAAAAGTGAGTGACATTCATAGACACCAGTAGGTAACTGATCCCTGAAGTGATTTCAAACCTGTTTTCAGACTTTCATCTGGGGAAATTGTACACTTCTGAGAACTGGAGCTTCATCTGAAAAAGAAGTTTGTCCGTGGCTGAAGATAACTCTGTGAACCTTTTCTAAAAAGTTGATCTAAGTGAATGTAGGATGGTTTAGATATTACGTGGCTGAATTGTATTGAGAAAACACATGACCTGTAAACAAAGGAAGAGGAATTACTGTCTGGAGGACAATGGGAGTATGAGTAAATCCTGTGTGTTTTTTACTGCCTCCTTTTAATGGAAAAGACAATGTGAAATTAAGTGACTTAAAGTTATTACTCAGATCTGACAAATAGGTCTTTGGCTATTGCTAAATAACTGTTACAGACAATAATTCTGAAATTCTTGGCTTTAAGTATGTCCTGAAATATTTCATGTTTTTTTAATGCACACTGCATATGGACCCAATGCGTGCCAGTCAGTCTGACTGGTGTGAGCAGTGCATTGGTAATGCCTTGGTAAGCTGAGAACACTGCATGGCACCAGGAGACCGTCCTCTCTTTGAGATGTGCTGCTTGTTCTGGTGATAGCTGCTTGGAGTCTTGGTGATAGCTGGTAGCCGGTTGTCGGTAGGTAATACAACAGTATTGTCCAGGAAGGCTTTTTTGTGTTCTGTCTCTGGCCAAACAGTTGCTTTCTGTCTCTGCTGGGAGTTGTGTTTTTGTTTTTGTGGACATGAGATTTCAGGAAACTTGCTCAATCATGAGGTTCTGCTTTTAATCAAAGAAAATCCAATTCATTCACTTGATGGTCTACAGCTACAAGAACATACTGTATTTAACAGAGGTTTGATGCTTAACTGCCTGTACGGGTGGCTAATCCCATCTGTTACCAGTGCTCTGGATAGACATCTCGGAATAATGGACGATAGTTATGTACAACGTGAGAGGGGGATGCTTTAAATGATCTGATTTCATTCTCAAACACTGAAGTGTTCGAGACATTATGTCCCCTTTCCACCTCAAATCAGGCAACAGCTAAATTTATTAAGAGTGAAGCAGGAGGAAGCAGAAAGAGGAGTTAATCTACAGACTTGCAGTTCTTAACCCTGAGAGCAATAGAATTATAAAGAACAGCATATTATAAAAAGGCTGTAATAGAATGGATTCACAATAGAATATTTAAAGGTAATTGCAAGCCAAATAGCATTTAAGACACCTGGTTCTTTTGTGTACCTAACTGTTTTCAAGTTGCTGCCTCTCAGTAAGAAAATAAAGCAAAACTTTCTGATGTACCTTTTCTTTTTCATTAGGATCGGAAGCTGTCCAGGTCAGAGCGACAAAGATTTAAGGAGGAAGCTGGGATGCTGAAAGGGCTTCAGCATCCCAATATTGTGAGGTTCTATGATTCCTGGGAGTCTACAGTCAAAGGAAAAAAGTGTATTGTACTTGTGACGGAACTCATGACATCTGGAACATTAAAAACGTAAGTAAATTAAGACACGTCGAAGTGTTGGTTTCATTAGCACACCACCAAAGCACTAGAAATAGATGATATTTAGAGTAGATGAGAACAGAGCGCTTTTGCTGAGGGATAACCTACTGTAGGAACATTCTTGTTTAAGAGGAGCATAGTAATGCTTTGCAGGGTATAGTAGAACATCTTTTAAGTTAGCAAGCTTGTCAGTTCTCACTTATGATGTCCTAGTAAGCACATGCAGAAAACTTTTGGATTTTAAGAGCTCAGGAAGGCAATACTCAGTTTTCACTTCACTTGCTGGAGTTTCAGAAAAATCCTGCAGATTGGAGCTGTGAGGCAGCCGAGTGCTCCTCGGGGTGTGCTGAAGGCCGAGTTAAAAGCAGAGCGCAGGAGCTGCAGCTGCTGAGAGGGCCTCTAGCGGTGCGCGGGGCTGGCGGGGGCTCCCTGCACTGCGCCCGGCGGCGCCGGCCACCATCCCTGTGCTGCCAGTAAAGCTGCCAGCTTTGGGATGGGGGGGCTCTGCTCGCTCTCTGGGAGCGTGTCCCGAGCGCCGGCCACCATCCCTGTACTGGGAATAAAGCTGCCAGCTTTGGGATGGGGGGGCTCTGCTCGCTCTCTGGGAGCGTGTCCCGAGCGCCGGCCACCATCCCTGTACTGGGAATAAAGCTGCCAGCTTTGGGATGGGGGGGCTCTGCTCACTCTCTGGGAGCGTGTCCCGAGCGCCGGCCACCATCCCTGTGCTGCCAGTAAAGCTGCCAGCTTTGGGATAGAGGGGCTCTGCTCGCTGGCAGTGTGTCCCGAGTGCCGGCCACCGGCTGGTCTGTGTGCTGGGAGCAAAGCTGCCAGCTTTGGGATAAAGGGGCTCTGCCCGCTCGCTGTGCTCAGTGCCCGTTTCACTCTTGGAGAGGCATTCACATCCCACATGTGTGTAAGCAGGCTGTGGGAGCTGGAAACAGTTTGCCGTCTCTTTGGTTGAAATAGCCTGTGAATGTGTTGAGTTTTTTACCATGCTTATTGATAGCCACAAATGGATGTTCTTAAGAAGAAAAAACAGCTCTTTGGGAGTCTGGACTGCAATTACAGGGAAGTGTTTGTGTCTTGAAATAGTGCTGGACGACTAAGGATGCTGCAACATTCTTTAGCCGTACGTCCACTGGAGACATTTCTCAGGTTGTTTAAGGTATTTCAGATAAAATAATAGATCTACTGTTTCATGTGCTGTTTTCAGACAAGTAATAAGTTAAAGGTTTTGCAGCTCTGTACAGATGCCTTTAAATAAAGTTTACCTAATTTTCTGCTAAATGCGTAGTGCTAGATTTATTTTTTCTCCCTTTTTACTCCTTTATCCCTCTCACAGATTTTAATATTTGGATTGGCTTGTGTGGTGACAGAAGCCAGATGATGAAGGAATAATAGACAACTATAAAATAGGGTGTTGGTAGGAAGAAATACCTCAGATTTGCTGTCTGTGGGATTATTTTGTACTTTGAAATATGAAAGTCTTTTTATTTAATCCAGAAAAAAGTAATAGGCTCTTTAATCGAAGATCTTTTAAACTGTCTTGGGTGGGGTTTTTCCCCACTCTTGTGTAGGTTGTGTTATAATTGTGATTTAGTTTATTCTAGTCCACTTCACTTGAGACTTGACAGGTAGACTATATGGGAGATTTCAGGTGTGCCTTAATTAAGTGTTTCATGTGCTTGTGGCCTGTTCCTAGATTTACACTGTACACTTGTGTTTACGTATATTTGACTATTACTTCCATATCTTTTTTTAAGTATGTTTACCTTACCTGCATTTGATAAGAGTGATGCCTTTCTTGTTTTGGTACTTGGGACAAGTTGTCACTTGATGTGAAAAAGTGAACAGAATACAAGTGTGATGATATCTTAAAGGAAATTTTCTCTCATTTTTTTTTGTATTTGTATACATTTAGATACACGTACGCAGAAACAGTGTTAAAATTTGGTGGAGTCATTCTTTTCAAATCCTGTCCCAGCAATTTTGTAATTTTGTACACATAAAAGTTCCCAAACTTCCGTACATCAATAGAAAAGTTTTACAACTGACTTTTTGTGAAGAGTAAGACTCCTTTCTGATATGGAATGCTATCATGGAATTAAAATACTGGGGAAAAAATGGAGTTGTCTATTTTTAATTTTAATTATGCTATTAATGTAGACAACAGTGTTTATTCTGACATAGGTCTCAGCCACTGGTTTTGTCTAAAGCCTAGACAAAAGTATGTGTCCAGTGTGTGTTCCTGATCCACTTTAAATGAATGTGTCAGCTATCTGGTGGGGCACATCCCTTCATAACTACCTCTGCTAGTTTAGTAAGGATTCCTATAGCTCCTTGAGCTCTGTAATTGTGATTACAGAAACTTAGACTGGAAACCTCCTGAGGTCTCTTCAAGCCCAAGTTATCCTGTGATACTAGGAAAAATGAAAACATACTGGCTAGTAGCCTTGTCTGTTTTTATGTATTTATATGTGCTTCCATTTTAAATTGCCTTCTGCATTAAGTGATGTGTGCCTTAATTCAGGACAGCACTATGGAACAGTGACAGCCACACTGCAGGATGCTGGATGATGGTCGGACCAGGTCCTTTGACAGTGAGAAGCTGGCAGTGGGCTAGCATATTTGTAACCAAGAATGTAATTAGGGATTCCAGATGCTGAACTGAAGTGCCCCTACCATGTGATCTTTGGAACAGGCTCAAGAGAGATGAATGAGGGTTGTGTCAATAGCAAGAATTCAAGTGGTAGCTGATGTGATTCAGAACCTCCTTCAGTTTTGTCTGCTTCCTTGGCTTGGCTTTTCCCCTGCCTTTCTTTACATTCTGAGACTTGATTTCCTCTGGAACTGTCTCAGTTGCTTTCACAGATTTGTTTTCACAGCAGGATCATTGCTAGCAACTTGATTTTCCAGATCTTGTTTTGAATTGGAGAAATTAGAGTAAAAGAGATGAATACACTGCATTTCTATGTTGGAGCTGATATTGAAGTGATTTCATCAGGACTGTATCTCCTGACTAAGTGGACCTGCAGAAGAGGCTGACCACTACCATCGAATAATTGAACACATCTTGCTTTTAATTTAAGATTGTAGTTGCTAGACTCCATGCTGGTCACAGAATTTACTACCAGTCTTCCTGTAGTGTGAAACTGGTCTTTATCTGAGACTCTGACTGAGGAACATTGCCTGAACAAGAATAAAGTCCTTGCTCTACAGAGCATGCTAGGTCCTTTCTCTACATGTATTCCAGCCCATACGTTTTCAGAAGGAACAAAACAGCTCTTCACTTCAAATTGTGCTACCCAAAGAGAGGTTCAGTGAAAACCCTGCTGGAAAGCACTTGAAAACTGTCAGAGGTTATTCACCTTGTGGCATCTCTAATCTGCTGAAGATAAGTAATAGAATAAGATCTTAGTCTTAGGTCATGCACATTGAAAAATATTTTTGGTATGAAATTTGACTATTCTGACATGGGATTTCAAGGAGTGGCAAAGATAGAACAATTAAGGTTGGTTTGCATTCTACCTGCAAAGGAATACAGACTTATGTATGAAATCTTCCACCTCAGTTACTTGACAGAGCCTTTTTAAAGATTTCTCTGCCCATAGTTTTGAAGTAATGAGTAGTACGAGTTGGATTCAGGTGATGAAACCCTGTCCTGCACCAGGGAGGGGGTCTCTAAGAATTTCCAATTTATTTGACAGCTCCACACATAAATTTGAAGCAGGTTTAGAATGTAATGTGGAAACCTTGAACAGAGTGCTTAGGCTGCGCTTGAAAATGAGGAAATAATGACTTCAGAGTTCTTGCAGTTTTCCACAGCTCTGCACTTGGTTGGTTATTGACATTTGGGATCTAGTGACCCACGTCCCCACCCAGTTATGATTAGTCAAGGTAAAGGTTGTAAGTGTTTAAGAAGTTAACTAGATAAAGAACTGTAATTCATGAGCCTTGAATTATTTGTCATTGAAGCAGGGCCTTGAAATCTAGCAATCTAACTGTCTAATTACTGTAGAATGATTTTGTATGCAGAGGACTTATCAGCTATCCATACCAAGCTTTTCACATTTTTCTTTCGTCATTATAGTCCTCTGGCTAGAAGAAAGGGGGAAGGTTTTGTAAAGGGGAATCATCTTTAGCTCCTCTGAAGTCTTGAAACACCCAGGTAGATTTTAAAATAGAAGGTGAAGTTTAAATTTATACATGTCTTTAATTACTGTTTCTTTGCTTCCAAACAGCAAATGGTATAGTTTAATCTACTACTTGTTAGCAGAATCTGTTTAACCTATTGTTACTTTTTTCATTAGGTATTTGAAGAGATTTAAAGTGATGAAAATTAAAGTACTACGAAGCTGGTGCCGTCAGATCCTGAAAGGCTTACAATTTCTACACACGCGCACTCCTCCCATCATTCATAGAGACTTAAAATGTGACAACATCTTCATTACTGGCCCCACTGGATCAGTCAAGATTGGAGACCTTGGTCTGGCAACCCTGAAACGAGCTTCTTTTGCCAAAAGTGTGATAGGTAAGCCTCTCCTGTTTTGGAGGCTGCTGAGCCAGTCTACTTCTTTGGAGAGTTGAGTGTTTTAAGAACTTTCCTAAAAAACGTGCTGACAAAGGTACATGGTCAAAGCCTGAAAACATGTAGGCTTTGTCTCTTGGTTGCTGAGGTCATTCTGTGTTCCTGATGCAATGATATGTTGAAATTTTGGTTGTGCTTTTTTATATTTGTATATTAATGTTAGCTATTTCAGAATATAGAGTTCTTGTCCTGCCCAACAATTTAGTGCAACATTGTTGATAAAACCACTCTTGACTACATATAAATCTTACCTTTGATATGGTGCTGCTTCAAGAAATGTACAAATGCATTTTGGTGACCAAACAACATTTTGATATTTAGTGTAGCATTAGTTCATACAGCCAAATTTTTTTTTATTGTCACCAGGGATTAATGTTGAATCTCTTGCAGCTTGTGAGTAATCAGAAACCGAGGTATACTGAAGGAAGTCAATATTATATATATATTTAAATAATAACACAGACTATGGTATAATGCCTTGCTCGAGGAGTCTATAGAATGTGGATTTGTGTAAGTTAGGAGGGTGCATTGGGAAATACTGCTTTATTCTGGCTCTGTCCCTGTGTATCCATTCATAACCTTTTTCAGAAATTGGTTTGGTGGAACTAGTCTAATCTTTCTTGTGAATTCTTGAAAGAATTGGTTTTATCAGCTTTGTTTTTATAGTTGGGTGGATAGACTGCAGGGAATGAAGTCTCTTTCGCTCTCAGTATTTAGAGCTTGCTAAAAGTCAGCATTACTCAACAGTCCTATGCCAGATTCCTAGCTGGGATCAATGGTGTATACCTGTAAATTTTCTTGCAAGCTGTCGCTGAAATATTTCCTGCTTCTTAACCAGGTCAAAGTATTAATAGGGAAGAAAAGAATGGTGTAAAAAACCCGATAATTTCTTAAGCATATTTGTCATATCTTCAAATTTGATCACTGGAAAATTACCATCTGTTACATAGTTATCTGTTAATGATTAGCCTTTGGATAAATGACTGCAATTACATTCTCTTTGATTTAGTGTGGTGAAAACAAGCAATGGGCTGTAGAATGATCTGTAAATTGTCTGGAATCTGGTGTCTGCAGGAAATAATTCTGTGCTTAAATTTACAAAAAGCAAACTTCCATCTCTGGCTTAAAGGAAATCTGATCATACAATGCAGTCCCTTTGTTTACAGAGGGGATCTGTGATGCTTCACTGGGCAATAATTTTCTGCACACTATTTAAATGGGACTTGTTGAATCTCACGCTCTATGCCTGTAACTCAATCTCTCTGTATTTCTGAGTATTTTTTGACTGTAGGATGTCCCTCACTAATGCCTGTATCTGCAGTAGGCCTATAAATATACTGCAGGTGGGAAGGTAAGTATGTGAAGAAAAGGGCTCTGGTGAGTGGCCTTTGCAGAAAATTACCTTTTATCCTCTTTTCACGGAGATTTATATTTGTGACAACAGAGCTTTTCATTGCAAGGCCTTACCCGAACCATTCTACTTCAGCAAGTAGATGGAGAGCACCAGGTCAGAGACTAGCTGTGGGCTCTTACCAGTACTACTTCTTTTGCAGCAGAGGGCAGTCAGGTAATTTATGAAACAAGGTTTAATGTGCCTCTTTTCTTACAGGGAGAAAAGGTAAGTGCCTTAACTCTCCTTAGTATTTGGTTTGCAGCCTATGGCTAGTCTACAGTTTTTCCCTCTTCTCATCCCCTCTCCCCCCGTTTGATTTCAGGCTAATCCAGTCTGTTCTGATATTTGTATCAACTAACAAACCTAAACCAGGAATTGCATCAGATCTTACGTGCCATTGTTATTCCATAAAGGCCTTGCAATGGAAGACTCACAAAGTACATTGGTGCAACAGAGTCACTAAGGGTTTCCTCCCTCTTCTTTTTGCCTCCACTTTCTCTTGTCTCACAGGTCTGCCCAGCCGCTTCCCCCTGCGGTGAGTAACGCCAGCAGCTCTGCTCGCTTTGAGACATTTAGAGTCTGAATCGTTCTTTTAATTTAAGGTACCCCAGAGTTCATGGCCCCCGAGATGTATGAGGAGAAATATGATGAGTCCGTTGATGTATATGCTTTTGGGATGTGTATGCTAGAGATGGCCACGTCTGAATATCCTTATTCCGAGTGCCAAAATGCCGCGCAGATCTACCGTCGAGTGACCAGTGTAAGTCCCTCCTCACTACCGAGTCTAAGGCTACTACTGCTAGCAGCAGAGGAGTACAGCTGGGTAGCACCAGTGCTGTACAAGCGTGTGTGGGGAAAAAAGGCTGAAAAGAGGTTATTTTGGGGTGAGTTCGAAGTTACAGGGTGGTTGAACTCACGGAACACGTGTCGGAAGCTTGGGAAATATGTGAATGGAAATAAAATTTTGCATGTGTTCATACTCTTCTTTCAGTATATAAGTAGGTATTACGTAGGGTTTAAAAAAAATACGAAGAAACCAACCCCCCAAACCAAACAACAAAACGCACTAGAATAATAACAGATTATTTTCTAAGCCACCTGGGAGATGGTGAAAGTAGTTCTGTTTTGAAGATGAGCTGGTAACCTTGTTCTCTGCAATACGGCTGGATAACAGATTCAAACACTGGCTTAGCTGCCTGCCAGTTACCTAGAGTGATTTTAACAGTTTATTGAATTCTGGGTGGCCCTTAGCTACTGCGTGTTGGGGGCACTTCTTAAAATGATGGAGTGGAAACACTTGATAAATAGCAGGAAGCTATTCCACCCTGGTAAGTACTGGGCAAGTGTAGTAGTGGAGGTGGAGGCATTGTGGGAGAAAACAAATACGGCTGAGAAGGCAATCAGGAGATTAGAGTTGGCCCATCTGAGCAGACTGAGGGGAACATACAGACCCTGAGTGTAGGAAGCACAGCTGCAGTGCTGGAAATGTGCAGTATGGTGTGGCTGGATTTAATCTGTGATAGCTGAGGCAGTGTTGTGAACGCTGTACCAGTGCAGTGAAACAAACGTGTTCAACCTTGTGACCTAAGCATTCCGAAAGAATGGTGAGGTGGCTTCTTGGGGAAGGGAAAACTTGCACTGGATTTCTCAGAATACCTGTGCACATGTGCAAAGCAGAAAAAACCCCCAGACCTACCTCTTTGTCCACAGACAAATGAGTTCCTGTTCATCTTTTTTGTGCGTGTTATCTCAGAGAAGGTGCAGATTTAATAAACAGCTTGCTTAGCTTTAGAAAAATAAAATGCTCTCTTATTCCTGATGGCTCACACTGCAAAAGGCAGATAAAAAAAGGCAGATAAAATTCCTGACTTAGAGCTGGAGAAGGGTCTTCATGTCAGAAGCAATGAAATCTGAAAGAAGGCTTGGTGAAGTAAGACTATCCCTTTTGTTCAGAAAAATATTGGAGGGGCACAGAAGAAGTTAAAAAAAAGGCATAAGTGGCCACTTTGGTTTTTTTGCACAGATGTTAGAATAAGTTTTTATATACATATATATACACAAAGACTTGTTCTTTTTTTGGTTTGGTTTTTTTTGCATGTTGACGAACTTACCTGTAATTTTCTAAGTAGAGTTTAAGAACTAGGCTGAAGTCTAGTGCTTACTCTGTATACAGCATAATCTGATCTGGAAGCAGTTGGGATCAGTGAAAGAAAATTACGTATCTTATTAGAACAATCTCAGTGGTACCTTTTAGTGTGCTTACGGATGTGTCTTGGACAGAGCCAAAGCAGCAAAATTTAGATGGACATTGCCTATTGTAACTGTCCTACCTGTTCCTTAAGAAGTGCTAGCAACTGGGCTGTTGGTGAGAATCAGCTGTTGAGGCAATCTCAGGCTTGGAAATCCCCAGGTCTTACAGGCCTGTCTTTCCCTGGTCTTTGAAGTACATAGCAACGGGAAAGCTTTGCAGGGACTTGTAGCAGAGAAAGTTACCTAGAGACTTACCAGGGTTCCACTTACCACTTGTTTATTGTGTGTGGTGTTCCTTTCTCCCCATTGTTTTTGGCTGACGGTGGAAATTCCAAGTAGATTAGAAACACTGGCAATTTTTTGGTCTGTCCAACACCACCTTCTATTCTACTCTGCTGATGGTTCACAAATCTAATTTATTGGTTGTTTTTTTTTTTTTTCCCCCTCCCTACTGTTTAATTTACTGCTTGAGAGCTCTTAAGATACACTTTGATATGAAATCCAGCAAACCTTGTTTTCTTTCAGAAGGAGCAAAGGACAGGAAGGTAAAGAAAATGAAATGTACATTTGTCTGCTTCGAAAGGCTGTGTGCTCTGGTATATTTGGGGTTGTTTATTTCAGTGTAGCTGCAAGGCAGTTTGTTCAAAACAAAACCAACCAGAAACAAAACTTGAATAATTTTCAAGGAAAACTTTCAATGAAGGCAAGACAGTGTTATCTGGAAATAAAGCACAATCCTGTCTTAACTGATAATGGAGGATTTGGTGTTCTAGAATGTGGAAAGAGACCTGTGTTATGAAAGTGAAATAAAATACTCCTGGCATTCTTTCTACCACTCCTTGAAAGCTCTGTGAACCAATTTGAAAAAGAGCCATAGAGTTTTTTTGCCCTTGTCCTTTGCTCCCTGTTTAAGAATTTAAGATTTTCTTTGGTTTCAAAGGAGATTTTAGAAGTTTAGACCATGTCTGCAGTTGTGGGTGAGGGGTGAACCATTTGCCAAAATCAGTACTTGAAAGGACAGTGTGTGAACCATCAATAACAGAGTGGAGGCAGAAAACACCCTCCTGCAAAGGTGACTGCAGCAGTACTTACCAACACATCTCCTCCTAATGTATGTTGGAAGATGGGTGTGTTTTGTGGAAGATGTTTAGCATCTTTGTTTCTACCTCCCTGGACATGTTTAGGGGTGTTTTGAGGTAGCAGCTACAGTCCTGCTGTGCCTTAAATTGAACGGATTATTTTATCTAGGTGCATACACAGAGAGCAGAAGGAAGGACAATAGAAATGGTCTGCTATCAAAAGTCATGAAAGATCATGCCATGTGGGAGCTTAAAAACCACTGAAACCCCAAAGGCAGTAAGATCAAAATGTGCAGCCACTCACTGCAGGCCATATGTATTTAAATTCATTTCCCTCACCCACTTTGCAGGAACTATTAGGCTTAGTAAAAAGCAAAGTTGCTCCGTTATCTTAGGTCTTTGCTGTTGCTTAGGATGGAATCCTGTAAAAGGATGCCCTGGGTGTCCTCTCAGAATCTCTTGGTAACACCAGCTTGTGCTCTTTTCTCCTGTTTTAGCTGTGCATTGGTCTCTTTTTTAGGGAGGCCTTCACCTGCATTGCATTTTGACCTGACACCTTTTGTGATAAGGATTGCTCTAGATGATGCCCAGATACTGCAGCTTGGGGTTGGGGTGTTTGCCAAGATTGCTCAGAGTGCTTGGTCTTGTTCTGCCTCTTTGGTTCAGGTTCTTTCCTCATGGTTGGAAGCAGTTTTTTGTTAAATAATACACCTTGGCAAGCACAGATCTAGAATTTGGATCTAAAGGCTGAAGTTCCTCTCACAGATGAGACATTTTTTGGCCCAGGCAGTAATTGTTGCTTCACATCTTGGACAATGGCATTGCTGCATGAGCCTGCTGTTCCTAAGATGCTTGTTTATACTGTCTACATTGTCTCACTGGGAAGTTCCTGTATTTCCTTAAAACAGTCCTAGGATAAAGTTCTTGAATTTTCTCTGGCCCAAGAAACACAAGTGCAATGAAATTGGTATGCTGGCTCGCTTTATCTAGAAGAATTCTTTTAACAAAATAATCTAGGCATATACCTGGCTTAAAAAACACAACGGTGTGTAATTTGTAGGGCTCAAGGTGTTATGCTGAACTTTATTTTACCATTCTGGTAAGGCAATCAGCAGTCTGACACAGAATATTGACCTCTGTACTTGCACCCTTTAGCATACTCTGTCCAGACCCTTTCACTAGCAGTTTCTTTAGAAAGGAAAGACATCTGCATAGCTTGTCACTCAAGCATGAAGGAGCCTAGCCTTGCTCTTTGTTTTCATTAAATCATAGTGTTGCAATTTTGTCTCAAAAACCTCTTTTCTTTATTGAAGCCATCCTCTGCTATTCTTTGGAAATGGTTCCAAATAAATTAGTAGTCAGTGCTTAAAGAAATTGCAGCTCTTCAGATTTTTACCTTCCTGTGGGATGGGGAAATCTCTGAGGTTTAAGCAGTATGTCTCCTCAGCTGGGACTGAATGCATCCAGTAAGCCCTTACTGATACCTACTTGGCCTCAGAAAAGAAATAATCTAAGCCTGCAATGAATGGATAACAAGCTGCACTATTGTTAAATTACTGTTTCCTGCTCCTTTGTTTTTTTTTTTTTCTCCTCTGCCCTCTTGTGCAGGCACACCTTTCTGTGTAGTATGCTACTAGATTAGGGAATGGATCCCCTTCTTTTTTGTCTTTTACTCTTCTGCTCTGTATCCAAATAATGCAGAGAGTTCCAATGCAAAATGTAATCAAGATACATAGTTCTGTTCCATACTTCCTTGCATTAAAAAAAAAAAAAAAAGGAGTGTAAGATGCTGGTAAAATTCAGGAAGGTTTCCCTGTCTGACTTTGTTCTTCTCAGGAGACTGGTATGTTTTCCTTGACCTGTTCCATGCATATTGCAATTAAACAGTTTGTCACAGGAGATATTTAGAATAGGCTACACATGCATTTAAATGGAAAAAGAGATATTTATAGAGCAGACATCTTAAGTATGATTTCTTAATTTAGTCTGTTTGGGAATCAATGCAGTGAAGGCATAACTAACTGCAGTAACTTCAGCTGCTTTGCCTCAACCTCTGGTGGGACTACGGAAACCCAAGCTGTTGCCTCAAGATCTAGATCTCTAATACTTGGATGTCCCAAGGCTTAAATTTGCTGGGTGATTGACTAGTCCCAGGACAAGTAAAAAGACAATCTGTTTATTATGCAGATTTTTCTTCTTCTTGCATGTCTACCACTAACATAAAAATCCAAATATGTTCATTGCCAAAAAGTTAATAAAAACCATCCTCAGTTTCAAATGTACTAATCATCTGAGTATGAGCAGAAAACTCCCTTTTTCTTTCTCCCCCTCCCATCATACAAACTTACCTTTTAAGTTCTCCTGATGGACTTGTGTTCTATCCTTGATTTTCTCCATGCTTACTTTGACAAAGTGAAGTTTTTCATTTGTCCTTTCTTTCACCAAAAGTCCAGTCTCTTCTCTCTAAACAAATGTCTGCTGTCTGAGCTGGCCTTCAGATGAGAAGGGGGAAAAAAAAAAAAAGCATTTTGACTTTAAAAAAAAAAAGTTGTCCTGTACTAAAATGTTCCACAGCAGGCATAACATTTTTCTTCTCTGTTCTCCAGAGCTTAAAAAAGGGCCTAAGGGAACAAGGTACATAATGAGTAACCTGACCAGGCAGTGCCTAACTGGTTTAAAACTCCTTAATTTCCCTTACTGGTGGGAACTGGAACTCGCTGGTTAGGGTGAAGGTCATTCTTTTTGCTGGAAACAAGGCAGTTACAAAGTGCTCTAGTTTGGTCGGTTGAGATAAAATGAATCTTTTCTTTAGTGTCTTGAAAGTTAGGTGTCATAACTGTCTAGACTAGTCAACCACTTCATTTTCACTGGAGATGCAGCAGGCAAAGTATTCCAGCTCTTATTTTCTTCTTCTTCTTCCTGAGGGGTCTTAAGCAGCAAATAAAAAATGCTGAACTTTTAGGCATATGATTAATTTTATTTGCAGTGCTTAATCTGTAATGATTAATTTCGTCTTTTACTTCCTGGAAGCAATATCCAGCATTTTTTAGGCATGAATAAAACTGTTTTCTTTACCTTGAATGACTTGGTTTCTTGACCTGGTTTAGATAGATAGAGAGATCCTTCCTATCAACCTTTCTAGTGAAAAAAGCATCGGAAAATAAATCAGCGGAAGAGTAAGGGAGGAAACCCTCCAAAAGAGAAGGCAGTCTTTTGTGAAAGCGAGTACTGAAAGGCCACAGACCTTCAACCAAGCACAGGAAACAGATTAATTGTAAGAAAGGGCGAACTCTTGCATTCATTCAAAGAAGAAACTTCTGGTAGTAAAGTGTGAAATGTAAAAAAAAAAAATGCATATCACATGCAATTCCTTTGCATTACACTGACTGAACTAAAGAATGCTTAAACTTCTGGCACTTGCCTCTTGTAGCTGTTCAACTGAGTCGCAAGCATTTTGCTGTAACAGCTTTAAGAATCTTCCTGTGTGGGGATTCAGTCACTGACTCATCAGTTCAGAAATAAATTGGAAGGTGGGAATTCAGAGATTCAAAGCATTAATATCTTAAGCAGCCTTGCATGTTACTTTAGAAGTCCTCTTTAACAAATTACAATGATGCAAGGAAGGAAAAGCAGTGATCAGCTTGAGGCTGTATGTCAGGCAACAACGTTGATGAAGGGACTGGAACATCTTTCTTATCAGGGCAGGCTGAGGGAGCTGGGCCTGTTCAGCCTCGAGAAGAGAAAACTGAGAGGGGACCTTATCAATGTCTGAGTATCTGAAGGGAGGGTGTCAGAGGACAGAGCCAGGTTTTTGGTGGTACCAGGCGATAGAACAAGAGGCAAGAGGTAGAAACTGATGCACAGAAGTTCCACGTGAACATGAGGAAGAGTTTCTTTCCTGTGCAGGTGACCAAGCAGTGGAACAGATTGTCCAGAGAGGATGTGCAGTCTCCCTCACTGGGGATATTCCAGCACCGTCTGGACGCAATCCTGTGTCACGTGCTCTGGGATGGCCCTGCTCGAGCAGGGAGGTGGGAGCACACGACCCACTGTGGGCCCTTCCAGCCTGAGCCAGGCTGTGATTCTGTGTGGTTTCTACAGCTAAGCCAGATGATGCCCAAGTTTGGAAGGGAAAAGGCTTATTCAACTGAACTATTCTCTAAAAGCAGCTCACTGTTCAGCATCAAAAGCTTTAAGACTACAAAATTTTTTTGTCAATATTGATGTGAAACAAACTTGGTTTGAGGTAAAGGGAGCTGTTTCTTTCTTATGTTGCTCACTGATGAACCTGGATTGTGTCTTTTGGCAGTTTTGAACAGGATATGATTTTAAGATGATCAGGAATTAAAAAGAGTGGAGGATGTGAGCATTGGTTGAGTTGCATAAAATCAAGATGTAATTTAAGTTCTGAAATGTCGTAGTAATGCGGAGTCTCTAAATATGTTTTTAGAAACCTAAATAAGTTCACAGAATATGGGCTAAACAGTGTATCTTTAAAAATTTGAAAGGTGTCAAAAGTATCTTATAAGGATCAGGTCTCTTAAAACTATGATACTAGTATTTAATATTCTGTCCTGTTCTGACATCCATTTAGTTCTTCTATTAACTGAGTTTAATTTAACAAGAGATGGGAAGGTGGCTCTTAGGAACAGGGAGGTGATAAGTATTTTTAAAATGCCTGGCTCTGCAGCGTGATGAGAACCATTATAATTCCGTGATTAGTGAATCACTGAAGCATTCCTGTGGGGAGACTGATAGTTCAATGTTATTTGTCATGTAGTGCCACTAGTTAAAAATACTGCATTAAGAATGCATAGGCTACTATTTCTTGTCCTGCCAGCTGTACTGCTATAGTTGCAAGGGGTAGGAATGGGATAACTCCAGGAAAGTCTTCACTCCTGTTAGAATAAATTTGAAAATGAAAGGCATGGTGACTTTTGGTGCATTGTTGGAATTGTGCACTATTTTTGGTGTTTGCAAAACTACCTTAGGCCTTTTAAGTAGATAATCCTTTCTAAAGGCTAATAGGTTTTGTGGCCCATGTTGTATCATTTTTTAAAATTCAGTTCGAAGTCCAGTGGAGCTAATCTGTGGCTTTTGAGTTACTGTATATGAACTTAAAAATGAGTGCAAAACGATGATTTTTCTACCGGAATGGGAGCAGATTAAAGCAGAGTATGCAACTAATACAATTTTATTTTTCAAAAACATGTTTTCCATACTGAAAATAGAAGACAGACACTTCTAGTATTGTGTCACTCTGGCATTTCTAAATTTATGTAACTGAAATGTGTGTCTAGGCATGTCTGGTTTTGGTTTTTTTTGAAGGCCATTTTCAAGCTGAAGTCCCGGTAAAGCAAAGGGTCATTGAGCTAGCTCAGGGTGTTCACGTTGTAGAGGCAGCATCCCTGCTTCTGAGGGTGAGAGTAAAGAACTGTGCACGACAGATGCAACTGATCTTACATTTATGCTTTTGTGCAAGAGTAAAACTGTTAGTACCTGATCTACTTGTCCAATCAGACTTTACTGTTGTTTCAGAAGAACCTCTGTCCTCATACTGTGTGTTTCTAAACAAGGCCCTTTTCACTGTTACATGCACCAATATGCTAATCGTTTGCCAGCTGTGCACTAAGAAACTGTGTCCTGGCTACAAAATTGCCTGTTCTAGAGCTTGATTTGTTTCTTCGATACATTAGAATTGCTGCAATTACAGTAGCTGTTGTGATTAATTAATATATTTCTCTTTTTAACTGAAATAAAGTTCTTAGCTTCAGATTCTTTGGACTTCTGAAATAAGCTGATACTTTATTTACCTGGTGGTTCTGAAGAACAGTGGACTTTTATGTCTTAAGTAAAAACTTCAAATAGCTTGTGTGCTGGGCTAGATCACTTGTCATTGGGGTAGCTCTGAGCCATAGTGTATATTCTACAGTAGTGCATAGCATTTCAGTATCATCACAAATACAGTGGGTTTTGACTTTAGTTACTGCCTTTTACTTGAGAGTGCTGGAAAGGATTGCAGCCAGTGATTTCTAGGAAGAGTTATGACTAGTTCCAGTTCAAACTTAACTGTGTGGGAGCAAAGCAGCAGAACTGGAGTGTACTACAGCAGTCTTGTAAGGCTTTGAATGCTGTAAAATCTCTGGCTTTAGTAGGTAAAAGTACAGTATTGGGACACTGACAGAGAAGTTGGTTGAGCAGGCAGTGTCAGTATCCTCCAGCTCTTGGGCTTGGGGATCACCTGTAGGATATGTATGTGGAGCTGATAGTGAGCAATGATTACTGATGGAATGAGGAATCTGTTTTATTCTTTTCACCAAAACTTCTCTCATACAAATTTAACTTTGGGAAGAAGCAATTAGTTTGAGTGTGTCAGTCGAAATACAGATACACCTTGTGTGCATAACAACTTTAATCATGTATGTCTGGCAATTTTTTGTTGTGTTTGACCTCTAATTCTTTTATTAATGCTTCAAAATTTTTTTTAGGTTAGGTGGTAAATTGAAGAGGAAGGGTTTAATTGTGATCAGTGAGGTTTCAGCCAGCAGGCCTGTATAAATTCTACAGTGTTGCCATTGCCTTCACAGTGTGATTCTGAACTCTGGGCACACATGCTTACCTCTTGGTTTGGAAAAAGTTAAGGATCAGGAGACTTAAATAACTTACACACCTGCACTGCAGAGAGTGAAGGCCAGTTAGTTAAGGTGTTTCAGTGACCTAGAGCTGTCAAATAGCTGAGATGGGAATTTTTGGTCTGGATGATGGTGGATCTGTCAGGTTCAAAAGGTGTTGGGTTCAAAATGTGCAGTCGTTGTTTTTGATCAGAAGAGAAGACAGCGAGGACTGTTCTGGTCTGCACAGTGCCTCATGAGCTGGCTCTGGCTCACTAAAGCTTTCATCTGCTTCCACTGCTTGTATTGCAGTAATGCTGTTTACTCTGTTAGGATACTGATCTGGTACAGAGCTTATTCTGCAGGATTTACCAATTTAATTCTTGATGGGATTATCAATTGTCCAGAATTAATTGCTGTGAAAATACTGACATCAGTGAAGCTAAATTTTTACTTCTGTTTAATATGTTGCATTTCAATTTTTTTGAAGAAACTACTCTAGTTTGCTTTTTAACCAGAACAAGAAAATCAGTCCTCTGTAAGCAAACCATGTCTCTCTTGAACTGAGTAAATCTTAAAATGAAGTCTTTCTTTTCATAGTATGTGTTCAGTTGAACTGGGCTGAGAATTATCAAACAGTTTCAGGTGTATCCTGTGTGAAATAAGGAAAGAACTAAATCTGAAAGATTGTTCCTAGGACAGGCAGCAAGATTAAGATGAAGGATTAGAGGTGGTGAAATGGTTAAACATGCAGGTTTTGAGGGCTGGGTAAGTAACTAATTGCAGGTAGTGAAATTTAGGAGATCATGGGGTAAACCAATTTAAATTCTATATATACCATTGCCTGAGGGCTTCTTTGGGACTGGGGGAAAGAGGTAGGATCTTTTTTCCACTGCAATCGTACTCTCTCTCTGAATTCTTGAATTAATGGTTTGTGGCAGCCTGGGACTGGCTAAAACTAGAATGGTAACAACTTCTCAGAAAGGAAATATAGACACTTTAATTGCTTTGTTTGTGTGATTTGACTTTGCTGCTGGTCTTATTAGCTTCTGGACTGCAGTGTTAGAACATTTTGTTTGAGAAAATTAATCAGTTACTGTAGAATTCTTTTCAGGCTCTTAGAGTTATAGCATCTTTGAAAAGAGCCAAGCAAGAGCTGTGGTTAGACTGGCACAGGTAGACTGGGCTTGTCAAAAGCTGAAATGTTTAATGTTCTTTGCAGATCATGCCGTGTACCCCAGAAAATTGTACCCTTAATTAAGTGTGCAAAATGTTGCTTTTGCAACACTGATGGTGTATACTGTAAAACCACTACTGGTATAATTGTGATATACTTGAGGAACTGAGTATGTTATTTTGGGGTGAAAAGTGATCTTGATAATTCTAAATTGAATTTTATCACAGTTTATTACCACTAGTTTGTCGAAACTAGTTTGCTAACTTCATCTTTAAAACAGTGTATATGATCTTTCTTAGTATTTCTCCTTATGTCCTTACAATAAAAAACCCCAAACCCTGAAGCTATGGACAGGTCATTTTATTAATAAACGGGTTTTACAATGGTTGCTTAGAACTAGATATCAGAAGGAAAAAAAGGTCAAACTTCAGGTTGAGGTCTGAAGTCTAGGGAGAGGTACTAGAAAACATAACTCTGGATTATTTGTGCACACGTGGTGTAAATCAAGCAACAATACAGCTTTCTAACGTTGTCCAGCAGTTTGAAAATCACCTTCAAATCTCTGTGCCTTTACATTAAGGGAAAAGGAAAATAGATGGTGTTGCCACTGGTAGCAAAATGCATTATAGTATCTTAGCGCTGACTTGTGTTTAGACTGAACTGCAGTCAGCTGTGCGTGTACTGCTGCAGCTCCATGGAGAGGAGAAGCAGCCGCTGCCTTCGTTCCCCTGCACAGCGCTGGTGTGGGCAGCCTTGGATCTGAACAACAAACACGCTCACCGACCTGCTTGCCCTGGGCAGAGCGGTGCTTCTGCACCCGCAGGAGGAACTGCCTGATGGTCACACTCAGCCTTAAGCTCTTGCAGAAAAGCTGGGTGGAGAATAGGCAGAGCAGCCAAGTGGGAGGGCGGGGACATGCAGGAAGTAAAGGATCCCCCTGCTGTCACTTCTTCCTCCTGTTGCAACTGGCTGGGCAGGCAGAAAGGGCCACGCTTACCTCTTGCTTATATTGATTCTTTCTATTCAGTGTTAGAGTGACAAAAGCAGATATTGAGCTCAAATCTCTGCAGCCTCATGTACTGGACTTGGAAAATAACAAGAGGTGTCAAAACAATGCTCCCTTCTAACCTTGATGTCTGCTTTCCTTCTGCTGTGCGTTAAGTCCACAGCCCAGTGGAGTCCCGTTGGAAGATAGCACCTCGCTAACTCTCTGTGGTGTGTGTGCCTCTCTTTTCCTGATGGATTTCACAAAAAGAGAGATCTGTCCCATATTTGTAATTGTTAATTCCCACTGTTGCTGCTCTCACAAGGATTGTGCTAAAGAGGTAAGTAAGAATTTCAGCTCTGTCAAGTGCGTGTAGCCACAGGAAAGTGTTTTGGAAGTGAATTAGAGTTCTCTACAAATCTGCTGAACTGCTTTACATTTGCATAGCTTGGGTCTTTAGCTTTTAAACTTGACTTTACTTTTTCTCCTGTAGTTTTTTAAATGTAAATTAAAATCCTGACCAGCAAAGCTGGAACAATAATTGATTCTGCTATTTTCCACCTGTGTTTTTCTTCCAAATCTAAGTATTTTTTCTTAAATTTAGAATGTCTGAGGGTATGTAACACTTCATCTGCCTTCATTTTCATTTGTTGTAGAAGTTATACAGCCTTGATTGTACCTTCTCTAATGAAGTAAATTATACTTAAGTATCTCTTGCATTAGAACAAGATGTTAAACTTCTGACTCAGTAATCCGGTGATCTAACTAATGCAAAATACTATGTGTTTCTAGGCAAAAACTGTGAAGAAGAGTTCTGGATAGCTTATACTTTGGGGCTTAAAAGTTTCCTGGAAATTTAGTATTTTTAAGAATACCTGACTTGTTGATCAAATAACCATATATGTTGCATTTTGGAACATGCTTTTTTCACCTGGTTAAAATCTAATAAAATCGCAAACTTTATCACATCTAAGACAGGTGAAACAGGAACTCTTCCTTACACTTAACGTGTGAACTGTGAGTTTTTAGTTTTGTATCTGTGGCTGCCTACATAAATACCCATATTTTAGAGGTGTTCTCAAAATCTAGGTGTTCAGTGGCTTTTATTTTAACTGGCTGCTTCTTTCAAAATAAGCAGTTCTGCCCTGACTGTCCTTCTGTAAGCCTGAGAGCTCGTGCAGCAGTGTAGGGAACTTCAGCTCACTGGAAGCTGCTGCAGCCTTTTTTCGTTGGATTTGTTTCAAGTCTGATACACACTGTGATTTGGTTCATTATACAACTGTATAAATGTGTTTGCTGGCAAAAGAAAGGGAATTACATGGGTGTGGGAATGGGAAATGGAGATAAGGAGGCTGTTGCTTTCAGCAGCGCTGCCAGTTTGTGCAATTTTAGAACAGTAGCTTGAGAAAATGTTGATTTTCATGTGTGCCTGTTATACCTGTCTATGCTTTTTTTTTCTTTGCAAGAGCTTTTCCTGCTGTTTCTTTAGCAAACTCAGAAATAATGCAGGTGGGATTTGGCTGTTTAGTTCTTAATGAACTGCCACTGGGAAATAGGACTAGTAGATTAAGATCTGAGTTGTCCTGTGGCTCTTCTAAAGAGTTTGGGGACCAGGAGAGGCACATCAGAATGTGACCATCTTAAGTGTGGTAAAACCAGGAAACACTGGCTGGCGTAACATTTCCTTGAGTGCCTTTGGGTTCAGAAACTGCTGAAGGTATGCTTGGCTGCCCAGCTCACGCACTCTTAAGGACACATCAAGGTTACGTGAATATCGGGGCCTGGCCTCCCTTGGGTTTCTGCGTGATGGCAGATTAATGTATGTAGGCAGCTCTGGGTAGAAAAGGGTTCACTGATTTATTGATTTTTAATCATTTATAGTACCCCCGTCTTGTTGTATAAAATAGTTCGACACTTCCATTAGTGCTTGGAGGAGGGGAAAAAGGGTTTGAAAAGCTGATGAACTTCAGGACCTGGGGAGTGCTTGTCCAGAGCTGGAGAGGAGGCTGAGGCAGCCCTTCTCATGGACTCTGGAGCAAAGTGAGAAATAGGGAGCTGCTTGAACACGGAATCCTGTGCTAGTTTTAGGCCCTAGTGAGACATTCTCCCAGATTTTCTGAGGAGCAGTTGGAATATGGAAGCTCTGGTGGAGGAGGCTGGCAGGAGCTTTACTTTTTAACTGAATTCTTGGTTAGGAATTCACAAAATGGGATATTGTAAAATGGTCCTCATGAAATGGCCTGAAGACTTTGGACAAGTGTTTACTTTCTTTCGGGAGTGAGAAACACAGGGTAGCAGACTGAATTACTGATTTCAAAATCTATCCTTAACTTTAACTTCTCAGGCTCTGTGCAAGAGCAAAGCATGTGGTACAATAATTAACAAGAAAAATCATATCCTGGCTTCGCTATGCTGATATTTTTCTGTACCAGTTGTCTTCCTCATGTTAGCTTTTAGTTTTCTGAAATGAGATTGTCACAGATCTGACATCATCCTTCTGCTGCCACAGTGTAAATGAATGTCAATGCAGGCTGCTATGTCTGAGGCTTGAGCTGTTTACGAGATTTGTGTGTTAAACCTGGGCAAATGTAGATAGGAATATATGCAATAAGGAGTTCAATAATTATTACATAGGTTATATATGTGTGCTATACAGGAGAAAATTTAATTATGTATAGAAATATCTACACTCTATATATGAACCTGAACTTCTGGGACCATTTTAAGCATGGTCATCGTGAAAGGTGGGCATCTTTGACAAGTCGACTATATGAGCAAAATTTTGTAAATCCCTAAATACAGTGTAGAGCTCTGTGTCCTGCTTGGAAGCTGGAGGTTTATGATAAGGCCTGGTTACAGTCTTAAACTTACCCGTCCAAACTTGGGTCTGATGTTTTATCATCTGAGGCATTGATTTTCTTAAGTCTTAATCATCAGCAAAGCTTCTAAAAGCATTCCACTGATGTTCACTGACAGCCTGTGTTTCAGTGCTTATTCTAGTCTCAGTATAGTCTGCAGTTTCGTGAGTTTCAATTGCTAGAATTTCACAAGGGCAAATTTTAGACCAAAGAAATGGGTAACCCTACTGTTATAAGAGCTTACTGGTTTTTACCAAATAAATTATTTCCTTTCTGTGGTGTGGGGTTTTTGTGTTGGCTTTTTTTTCTTTTAAGAACTCTTGAGTACAAGGTCAGTAGTTGCAAAGACTGGGGTTCAGACTCAAACATTTCTGGTTCAAGATTTGTTTCCTGCTCACAATAGAGGAATGGGGAGCGATCATGTCTTGATGTCACCACTATTTTGTAGGATACTGGGAGAAGTACTTTCTGTTTCGGGTACAAATCACAATGCTTGTACTCCTATTTGATTTATTTCTGTACTTTAGAGCTATAGTTTTCACTTTGTGTTTCGTTGTCATTTACCAGTGACACAGGGTCAGATGTATCAGGTGTATAATTTCAGGATTGTCCAGCTTGAAAACACCAGCTCTGTTCAAACATTTGAACAGCATGTCTTCATCCTCTCTCATTCTGCTGTCTTAAATACAGAGTTTGAAACTAAAGGCTGAATCAAGCAACACTGGGTGCCAGATTTTGTTGCTGTGGACAATTGGCCCCAAAATACAGCTTTTGGCCGTGATTAAGTGATGAAGCTTGGCTGTCTGCCTGAAATGTTTTTCAGAGTTCCCAGATGGTCATATCTTGTGGCATGTTTGTTTTACTGCTTTGGGTGGTTGATCTTGCTTAGATTTTGTTTTGCTCTCCCCCTGTGGCGTTAGCGTGTATTGGAAAACGGGTTGCTGTGTACTGGTGAAGGGCTTTTGTACAGGCCTGTATTGCTAAGCTCATGTCCCTGAACTCACAACAGCAGTGATGCAGGAGTGTGATTTGGGTGTAGTAGGTCTTTGGGGGAGAGCTAACATACAGGAAGGTTTTTGATTTTTGGTTTTAAACATTGAACAAGTTATTTAATGATCCAGTCAGATTGTCCTGGGCTAAGGTTTTTCCTGTAAAAAAACTACTTCATAAAATGGCGGGTTGGAAACATCCTGGGAAGCAACAGAATGCTTTGAAGACTGTTAAATTAATCCTCTGGTTTCCTGCATTAGTGTTGCATAGGAACCATTTCCTTCCATTCTCAGTCCAGTCTGTGTAGTTCCCTCAAACCAGCGCAACTTCCATGGAAACTAAAGAGTTCTCCTGTCATAAGTCGAGAACTCAAGTGCCTTCTGGTACAGAAGTGTGGCTGGGCAATGGGAAGGGGTGTGTGTGGAATGTTTGCTGCAAAAGTCGCTAACAAACAAATGTACAGTAGCACTGGGATCAGACTTTGCCTTAATTTGCACTAGTTATTTAGGTCAGTTATGTAGAGAGTAAAAACAGATGGTCTGTAAACACAATCAAAACTTAAATCAAGTGGGCCTTGCAGTTTCTCAGTTGTTACTTGTGTGTTTCAGGGTGTCAAGCCAGCCAGCTTCGATAAAGTAGCAATCCCTGAAGTGAAGGAGATTATTGAGGGATGCATTCGACAAAACAAAGGCGAAAGGTAAGTACTCGCTTTGCAGATAGAGGTGCTAATTGCTGTCTGAGTCCTTTATCTGTGATGATATCAAATCCAATTAGGTCCTGGGGTCTTCTTTGTTCTGATGAAAGTTGGGAAGCCAGTATTACTTCTGCAGCTTCTGTTCTTTGGTAGATTGTTATTCAGTGATTGTTTTAGAGAATTAACAGTGTCAGGAAAAATGCAAATGCTGTAGTAACCATCCATGTCAGTTTATTGATAAATTCTATTGCTTTTATTAAAACTTTGACCTAGTCAGCATAATAGTGGAGGACAATCCTTCCGCGTTTCTAGGTATTTGGATTGGTCGGTTGGTTGTTCTGTAATCCTTTGGGATTTTTTGTCCCTTTGATTTTGTTGGTATGATTGATTTTTTTTTTGAGGACTCTCGAGTTTTAAATCCTTGCTGCTCATTTTTATCCACATTTTCTGCAAGATGACTTCTGCTTCAAGTGGTTAACTTATACCATTGCAGGAAATCTGTAACTCCTCCGATGGCTTATTTGTTTTGTCTTCTGCTTTTTACATGGTTGCTTACTGAATATTTGATTTCAGACTGCTTCAGCTTTTGTCCACCCTCTAGCTGCCTGCTATTCTGTTCAGAACTAGTTTTGTTCATGGATGTTTATTCATCCTCTTTTACTAACTCTTGAAGTTTTACATCTGATGGTGTTGCTGTATATTTTTAGTTTCAGTTCTTTTTCTTGTTTTTAAACAATTTACTATTTTTTTCTCATTTGAAGTTAATTTTGTGGCTGTACATCACTAACTTCTTGCCATTTAGTTTAAGCTGCTAACTACTATTGCTAATGATGTGCTTGTATGAACATAAATCTCTTTTGTACCTTCAGGACAAAGCTTCTAATTGTGCCAAACAGAAAGCACATGAGGTGGTTGAAAACAGCGTAAAACTTAGAGAATAAATCAGGGGATCATCTGGCAAGGTTATTCCTTAATGCTTTATGAAAGCCTGATAACTTAATATGCTTTCTGCATTCTTTCCCAATATGCTAGATATGCTATTAAGGACCTTTTGAATCATGCTTTCTTCCAAGAAGAGACTGGAGTACGGGTAGAACTTGCAGAGGAAGATGATGGAGAAAAAATTGCCATTAAACTCTGGCTGCGAATTGAAGACATTAAAAAACTCAAGGGCAAATATAAAGATAATGAGGCAATAGAGTTTTCATTTGATTTGGAAAGAGATGTCCCAGAGGATGTAGCACAGGAAATGGTAAGTGCTGGTGGTCTTGCAAAGCTCTGGAAGTAGCGCTGTTCTCTGAGAGTGGAACATGGTCTGTCAGCCTGTGCTTTTGCTGTTACTGTCTAGAAATAAACGGGTTCAGGAGTGTGTAGCTGAGAAGTTAGTGCCAGAAAGAGGTAGCTTTTGTCGTAGCACTCGGACAGGGGCTGTCTGTGGCAGTGTGAACTCTGTGAATGTATCCTCCTTCAGGTGGAGTCTGGCTATGTCTGTGAAGGGGATCACAAGACAATGGCGAAGGCTATCAAGGACAGGGTATCTTTGATTAAGCGCAAGCGAGAGCAGCGCCAGTCGGTGCAAGAAGAACAGGAGAACATACTTCAGGAAGAAGGTAGTCAGAAGCAGCAGCTGGAGCAACAGCAGCCATCAAGTGCTTCCCATGCAGGGTCAAAGCATCCCCAGTCTGTCACTGGTACTACTCCTGTCCCCACTGCTTCAGCATCGGTTTCTACGCAAGTGGAGCCTGAAGAGCCGGAAGCTGATCAACACCAACAGCTGCAGTTCCAGCAACCCAGTATATCTGTTCTTTGTAAGTGCTTCAGTTGGGTTATTTAGGAACTCTTGCACTTACACAGTTCCTCCCATTAGTCTTACACTTTTGGTGGGTATAGCAGTAAATACCTTAAGATGGTGCTGTCTGCCATTGCTGCTGCTGAAGAACAGTAGGCCGCTAGGAAGCACAGCAACGTAAGATGCATTCCTGTGGCTTAGCTGAGCCGAGGCTTGGCACAACTCACAGCCCAGTGCCTCAGCACAAAATGATTTCTCTTTGTTTCAAGGAGATACAACGGATGAACTGGGGCACCTAAAGCATGAACACGTGCCCTTGGTTTTGCTGCCCTCCTACAGGCACAGTATATTCTGGCCCTGCAGAAGGCTGTATGCTCTTGCACCAGTGCAGATCAGGCTATTAAAACAACTTATTTCAATCCTTGTTAACTTAAGTTTAAAGTGGAAATGAGACTAATCTACAAGTGGTTCAGCTCATAATTTGCTTTCTGAAAAGTCTTAATTTTCTGTTTTACATACTGTACATGAAAAGATGAATTAATAATCCTATCTTTTCCTCTTCTGCCATCACAGCATTTGAATCAGTATTTGAATAATGGTGGAAGATGACAACTTCCACATTAGAATGATGAAGTTAAAAAGCAAATTACTGTCTGCTCTTTAAATAACAGGGATTTTAAATTGACTCTTACGCCTAGTTCTCTACTGTGCCTACATGGTGCATCTGCCAGCTAGCACAACACACCTGTTTTAAATGTCTGTGTAAAATTAAATGAAAATAATGATGAATAAACTTTGAAAGATCATTCATAACAATGTGGAATTCAGGTTTCTATGTCTAGTCTAGCCTTTTGTAGGAAATGTAGTTTATTATTGAATATCTTCCCAAAGAGCTCCTGAAATGACTAATTTTTTCAGGGTTTTAGGGGAAGGCGTAATGATAATAAATTACTGTACTGAGGAGGAAAAAATATTTAAAAAGCAGCTTAAATATTACAAGAGGTAAAATGCTAATAAAGGTCCATGTGGCATGGCACAAAAATCAATTTCATATTTGATCAATTATAGGATCTTTCAAATTTTGAATCCAGACCACAGTTCTTGAAATTCAGATTTTTATCCTTACCTTTTGCAGCTGATGGAACGGTTGACAGTGGCCAGGGGTCATCTGTGTACACTGAATCTGTAAGCAGTCAGCAGACTGTGTCCTATGGTTCCCAGCATGACCAGTCAGTCTCAAGCACTGGAGTCCAGGGATACACAGCTTCAGTTGGCCAAGTGCAGTCCCAGCAGCACGGAGGATATCAGCCACCTGCAGCGGTAAGCCAGACCTTACAGCACTGCAAATGCATGGAATTACTTGATTTTGTATGTCTGTTGAAAGGTGAGAGGAAAGTCTGCCAGGCCATCTTCCATGTATGTTTTGTTTTGCATAGAATACAAATTCTGCATAGGAGGAGTTCAGGGGCTTTTATTTGCAAGATGACTGATTTTAGAGGGGGAGGGAAAAGTGCAAGAGCATCTTTGTCTTTAAAGCTTTTATTTAATCTTGGCTGAAGTTAAGCAGAGTGATGGGTTAGTTGTTTTTGTGGATGGAAGTAACATCCTCAGAACAAGACTACCTCATGAAAATAAGCATTTAATCTCGCTTGGGAAGGTGGTATGTGTATATGTATATGAAGTTACCAGGGATCAAGCTGCTGGTTTAGTTTGAAGAAGGGATTAAAATAATTGAAGCCGCTGTATGAAATTGCTGTGTATGTTCTGTGAGGCTTTGATTACAGATTTTGGAGGTAAGACTTTTTTAACTGTTACAGAATGTTGCATGTGAGAACTCCAGACTGAAAAGACCCCACATCCTTGTTCCCAGTTTTATTTCTAGCTTGTGTTGATTTGCTCATCATGCGTATTCCTTTTCCCTGGAAAGTCTGCACTGGGCACAAATACTTTTCCTACTATGTTCATTTGTGTTGCCCTTTTATTTTGGTATGTTTTTTCCTTGGTATGTTTTTAGATCTGAGTAAGAGAGTATGCAGAAATCTATTCTAACTCTGGAGTAGAACTTCTGCTACTTTTATATTGTCTTCAGTGGTTCCCGTGTCACTTGTTTTTTACACAAATAACAATCCAAATTTGAGGCAGACATTATGGAATAATGTAGCAATACCATAAAGGAGAAGATGTGACACTTAAGACTGAGGGTCTTCACTTGTTCTGGTACCTGTGGTTGTAGGCTTTATTACAGGATCACTGGTATAACTAGGGTTTTGGCAAGCAGGCTGGTATCACTCACAATCAAAGCATCTCCATCTTTTTCAAAGACGCTTAAGCTGAGGTGCGTGGTACTGTTAGTCCGTGATGATGAGTTCTTGATCCCTCTAAACAAGCTGCTCTTCTGGGTAAGCCGTGTTTTGGTGTGTGGGCACATACTGGACCAGAAGCCGTGTCACTCTCTTGGGATGGCTGGCTTCCGGGTTGAAAGACCATAATCTTTTGAGAGGGGGAGGGAGAACAAGCATATGATAGAGGCATAGCTAAGCTGCTTAGTTTGCTGCAAAAACATGCCTATGCTGTATGGTGACAACAGTGGTACCAGGAGGCTGACAGAACTACAGGAACTACTAACTCTTTGTTGGAAAGGGGCTGACAGGTTGAAATTATATTGACGACTGAAGAAATTGCCTTAAAAAGAATCATAGAATGCAGTTTTATCAGGACAAGAACAAGTTTCGTGCTTAAACTGGAATAATCAGCTAAACAAGTACATAATGAGTAACCACTGGCTAGGCAGCCGTTTTGCAAAATAAATTTAAAAAAAAGTCAGGGATTACATTGGACCACAAGCTGGACATGGTCAAAAACATCATACTGTCATGAACAAGGCAAACATCCCATTATATGGAATAGTAGTTCTGCTCTTGGATATTGGTAAGTCTATCCTGGACACCTTGGTTGAGTGAATTGGAGGGTGACTTGAGAGAAAATCCAGAAGAGAGTGTTAAAAAAACCCCAGGAGAAATACAAAAAATGTGGTTTGTGTGGGAAGCCTGAAATAATTGAGTCTATAAAAGATAAGCTTGAGGAGAGAGAAAGCTGTAAAAGGCTGCTATGAAATAAGAGGAGGCTAATCAGATCACAACGTTGTTGTTAGATAGAATAAGGAATGATAAGCCTAAATTGCAGCATGGAATTATTGTTTGGGAGGGGTTTTTTTTAATACTCAATAAAGATAGATAAGTATTATAGTTTCCATCAGTGGAGATGTTTCTGAACTATTTAGATAAATTCAAGTCAGGAATGATGTATAACTCCTCCTGCCTTGGAATAGATGAAGACGTATTTAGTTAACCACTTGAGTTAATTTCTACCTCTATCCCAAATTTTTCATCAGTCTAGCAAGATTTCTCACAACAGAAATCTTGAAAGTTAGATCTCCACTGAATATCTGGATGTTTTCTATGTGGAGGTCTGTGTTTGATTTTGATTAGTTTAAGATATTGTGGATTACATCCATAAGAAGTGTATATTGCCTCTTTGAAAATATCATGTTCCCATTCACTTAAAAAACTCACAGCAAAATACAATACAACACAAAAAAAAAGCAATAACAAAACCCCCCAAACCAAAAAATGCAAATCCCACCTCAAAACTTTATTCTGTTTCTTCTTATTTGATTGGAGTTTGGCCTGTGGCAGGTCTGGATTGTGGCAAGGTTACGAAATCCGGATGCTTTCATTGGCCCAGCATCTGGAAGATGCTTATCTAAGACTAATTTTACGGAATTTTCCACACATTAAACCGACTTTTTTCCACAATTCATGTTGTAGAGGGTATAAGGTTTAAATTGTTATGGTAATGTTTTAGTTGATAAAGAGCTAGCTGCATACACTTAGTTCATGTAATTCAGGCAGAGGGATTGCCCCAGTAGAGGAACTGGATGAGGCGATACCTGTAAGCACACATTCACTCTAAAAACTAATGAATGTTTGGAAGCTCATTAGTATCTAAGTTTTTATTTGTCAGACTAGCAGGTGCTTTGAGTACACACAGTATGGGCTGTCTGTGGCCCTAGAGAAAACATTCTCTGTCTGATCTGCCTTCTACATGTTTCTCATAAGAGTACTAGGGAGCTTTCCCCACTGCTCAGTAACCTAAGGCGAACTGGGGTCCTCAGAGGTGCACACAGCCTGTTCCCAGTGTGTGTTGGCATTCATTCAGCATTCTCATCTCTTGTGGTACCACATATTAGTCAATATTGGGCCTCTCATTGTGTGTCTTCATTTCTTTTCTACCTCATTATAGTTTTTGATGGTTTTTTTTTTTTTTGAAGTGTTCAACTCTTAACTTTTGTTTTCCTCCTTTAGCCTCAACGTGGTCGTAGCATGTCAGTTTGTGTCCCCCACCTTCCTGCTCTTCCCTGTATGTCCTGCATCCCTCTCAGTGCTCCTTGCACCCCACCACCAGCGCTGTCTGCACCTCTTTCTCCTTTCTACCTTCGGACTGTCCCTGAAGAAACCTTTGCAGAAAAGCTTTCTAAAGCCCTGGAAAGTGTCCTGCCCATGCACTCTGCCTCTCCACGCAAGCATCGACGCTCCAGCCTGCCCTCCCTCTCTGTCAGTCCTGTATGTGTTACCATTTGCCTCCTGGCACAGTAAGATAAGTTATCATTAAATACATCCTGGGCTCTGGGCGTTTGTAAAAGGAGAAATTGAAGAGTCAGTTCCTTAGACTGTACTGCTGTAATGTTGATTTTGTTATTTATTGCTATGAAGCAGTACATGTAAACATTATCAAACAGTGGCTGACTGCTTGTTTCTTGTCTTTTAGGGTAGTATAAATGTAAATTACCCAGTTGTACCACAGAAGGTAAAGGGAAGACTAGTTCTTATTACCCGAAGTCAGAAGACTTTTATTTTTCAACTTCTGAGTACACACTGAATGTTGATTAAGCCCTGCACAAAACAACCAGCTTTTAAAGCCGGATTGCTGTCACTGGCTATTCTTAAAGCTTCGGCTAGCCGTGATAGTGATATTAGATATTTAGACCATGAATACTTTCAAGGCTTTTTCTGTAAATTCTTATCAGAAACGCCACTTCAACTGCTTCTTAATGGGAAGAAGCCGTAGTTTCACGTTTCGTAGAAAGTCAGATGCAAAGATAACATGCACTAGAGGAGGTAGTTGCCTTTCAATTTTGAGCTTCAGTTTACGCTAAATAAATTTTGAGAAGCATTTTTCTGTAAATGAAGTGGAACCAGGTTTAGGACATTGGAAAGGTACCTCATCTGTAGGACCTTCTCATTAGTGTCAGTCAATATGGAAATTTGCTGCTGCTTTTCCAGACAAAAGAGGCTGGGGAGAAAGTAATCAATGTGGAAACAGCAACTTGAAAAAGTCATAAATGCCATTTGTCTTGGACAGTATATTTACTACTGACTCCTACAATTTTTCTTTTCCGTTAGGGAAGAGAATACATTGTCTCTGGGCATACTGCAGGCAGAGATGAAAAGATGCAAAATTACTAAATTGCTTGATATTCTTACATAGAACTCTCTTTAGTGAAATATTCCCTACAACTCTTAAATAAGGTGAGCCTTGTCTGAAGAAGTACATCAGATGGAGTGGAATTGCCTGAGGACTCTGCTGTCATTAAACCTGTGAATGTTTTATTGTCCAGGCAAGAGTTAAGTTTGTTTCAGTGAGTGCTAATTTTCTATGCGAAAAAGTACGATCGTAAGGGTTTAAATGGATCAAGAGAGATGATCAATTTGGGCAGAACCCAGAGCTTCTTCAGTTTTATCACAGGGGTTTTTTTACCTCTGTGCTGGAATGGACCAATTTTGTCTTATAAGAGGTTTCTTTTTAGCTTTTTGGATAGCATACAGGACACTAGCACTGTGGTGTTAGTATTGGAAAATACTAAGATGTAATGTCATCTTCTAAGTGCAGATTAGAGGCTCTGCATTGTTGCTGCTCTCAAGTTCTGAATTTCATTTTCCACATATGGCAGTGACCTCAGGGGTTTGATTGGATTTCAAGCACTGATCACAATGGATAGGCCGTGACAATAAGTCTCATTCCATTGTCAGAAGCGAAATTGCTTTCTTTTTGTGAACTATTAGAATTAAACTGGAAAAGCAGCTCTAACACCAGCAAATGTTCCCAATTGTAGCTATGCCTGCCATGGATGTATTTAATGGATATTTACAACTCACCTAAATTTCCTAAGTACTGTATGTTTTTGACCATGAATTGAGTATGAATTCTATAAAGGTACTTCACAGAACTGCCTAGTGAACTGTGCATGTTGATGTGCTTTCACTTTTAATGTATGAATTACCTGTCTTGTTCATGTCAATACAGCCTCAGCATCCTCGTGGGGGAACACCACCGTTCCCAGATTCACAGATATTTTTCCCAACCGTTCATGAACGGCCGGTGTCTTTCTCACCACCACCTGTCTGCCCGCCGAAGGTGGCAATTGCTCAGCGGCGCAAGAGCACTTCATATTTGGAAGCCCAAACTTGCCACTTCCAGCCATTGCTGAAGACTGGCCAGAGTTTAGTTCCACCTGGTGGTAGTCCCACCAATTGGACTCCAGAGGCATTTGTTATGCTGGGCACAGCAGCTCAGAGAGTCGCTGGAGAGCCTCTGCATGTGCAAGTTAATCCTGTGTTTGAGCAAGCTCCTGTCCACAATGACTATAGATCTGGACCAACACCTCCAGAGGATGCTCACTACAGGATGCATCCGGAAGCTGTATATTTGGTGGGCATGCACTATCCATCACAGGTATCGGAGCAGTATGATCGAGTAGCTTATAACTCTCACGCGACTGAACAGCATTTGAAGCAGGTCTCAGAGTCAAACCATGGGCAAGGTGGTCCTCCACAAAGCTCTGTGTTCGACTTTCAATCGGGGCAAACATACCTGGCAAGACACGTTCAGAACCTGAGGCTGGATTCTGGGATGGGTCCCCTTTCTCCATTATCCAGTGTTTCAGCTCCCCTGAGCGCAGACCCAGCTCAGATGACGTTCCACCAGGTATTTGTTCCGCACTCTGCCCCAGCTGTGCTCTCTCACAGTGCTGATGGCAGAGCGAGCTGTGTCTTTGAGTTCCATGTGCACACACAGAGCTCTGCTCCGGCAGAAGGGGCAGCTTTACCCCCGCGGGCCTACAGAAGTCGCCGGGGCTCTATGGAGACCAGCCAAGAGGAGTCCACCCAAGGCATAGGGTCGCATGGTCGGCTTCAGCCTGTGACAGAGGAGCAGTGTAACTATCTTGGTGCTGGGTTAGCGGGTCCCAGAGGGGGCTCTGCCAGGCGCAGCTGGCCAGAAGGAAGCCCAGAATACTCCAGTGATTCCTCACAGCTGACTTCCTCTGACACTGGTGATTTCCAGTCTCCTCCCCCTACAGGGGGATCATCTTCTGCTTTTGGTTCAGACTTCTCATTGCCCATTGTTCAGCTGCCTCAGAAGGTGTTGCAAGAGTCGCAGCTCTTCATCTGCTTCCCCCAGGGAGTCTCAACACAGCAGGCCTTGTCCACCTCGCTTTCATCAGGACCACCTGCATCCTATCCTCAGGTTACAGGAGCAAACCCTTCCACAATTTCACTGCTTTTTATAAGTCATACCTGGCACTAAAAGGGAAACCTTGCTTTTAGACCTGCTCCATGTGGTTCTAAGAATTAGCATTCATGGGGGTGTCTTTCCACCAAGTCTATACTAGGATCTCTTTAACTTAACCAGGTTGCTATGAAATAATGATGCATTAGCAACCGTTTGGTCTGTGTTCAGATTTGGCTGAAATATTGATAGAGTTTTTGTGTTAAAAGTAAAAAATGGTCAGTGTTCCTCCTGAGATTTAGCCGTTCTTTTGGTGAGAGATAGCTGCAGTACCAAATTGGCTTCTAAACAGTGGCTTTAATGAAATGTATCTTCTCCACAGTTAGAATCAGCAGTGATAGTAAAACTTGCTTTGTGTTTCTGTTGCTGCTCTTTAGCCATTTTAATGTGTTATTTGAACTTTCATACAAATAATGTTTAATTGGACAAAGTTATTTTGGTGACTATCCAAAATGCAAGAGCTTTTTCTAGACTTGGGGAAAGAAAGTGGGAAGAGAGGAATGGAAGGAGCTGTCTTGTGTATGTGTACATGGATTTGGAAATGTATTTGTTGAAGAAGTATTTGAAGAAGCTAAACAGGCTGAGTAGTTAATTAATGGCACAAACAACTGTTGCTAATTGGTATTGCCATCTTCTAAGCCTTATGTGGTGTCCTTTTAAATGGCAAAATTTGAGGCCTGAAGCTTAGTTTGGAGTTGTGTGTTTTATCAGCATATGTGGTATTTGCATTTGCAATGGTCGCTTTTCTGTACACTGTGACTGTGAGGTGTGTCTATATACATTGTGTCTGCACTCGTAGTCTGAAAAGTCTCATAACTTTCTGTGAAAGGAGAGGATTTACTTTCAGTAGACTTCCCTCTTACCTCCCTTGTCCTTGGAATTAGAGGCTTTGACATTTTAGTTACTGGAGTATTAGCAACTTTGGGATTTGTGCGAAGGAGAATCATTTTGCTTTCTGTGTCAAGATCAAGATCTAAGTATTTAAGGCTTTCTGTAAGGGATAATAAAGGTGTTCTAGTAAAGCTGGAACAGCTTTAATCACTAGACTAATAGATAGCAATTGCTGTGCTGTAGAATTTGTAGGATGAATCTGGTACTCAAGAACTTTGAAAACTACATGAAGATTTTTTCTCCATAAACCTTTGTTAAACTCAGGAGGTGAATTGTGATGGATATAAAATACATCCGGAAAACAAAAAAAAGAGGTCACTTTTTTTGCAGAATATAAGTTCTGGGATCTTTTACCTAATTTATTAGAAGATTAGAATTTAAAACCCAAACTGAGTCAATGGGAACACATGTTACAGCAGTGGGATGTAGCACTTGTTTAGATCCTAGCCAGTAAGGGCCTCAAGCTTCTAAAACAGCAAAGAAAAAAATGGTTCTCTTCATTGGCAGTCTGCTTTCCCCAAAGTTTCCATAATTAGAAAAGTATGTAATTTTTACAGACTTGTTCCTAATGAGCTTCTGCAAGCTGAATGATCACAGCATTAAGGAATTTTCATAGATATTTCTGATATGATACATATGCACCAGATACGCTTATTACAAAGGCAGTTCACCCAAGTGGTGCATGCTCAGGGAATTCATCTGGAGGTCTTTGTCTGGTTCTCTCCCAGGAGCTGATAAAGAAATACAGTTGTCACAAAAATAATAATGCAGAGCCTGGCATCTGATAAAAAAATTTCAGCCACAAAATAATAATGAAAGTCCATTCCGTTTTCCTCTGCATCTTCCACATTCATTTGTATGCCACTCATCCATTTTTTTCGTTGCTTACTCGAAAATTCTGTCTTAGCTAGTATGCGAACCCCCATATTCCTGCATATCCGATTCGTGGTAGCCTTTGAATGGTAGTGACTCTGGAAATGATTATTAGCCTGTGTTTTGACATGCCTTTCAAAGGAAACTCATGACATCTGTGTGTACTGGGTACTTTGTAATTGGTCTAGAATTCTGTATATCTTTGTGCTTGGTTTTTTTATGGATAGTTTTATTTCCAAATAGGCTCCTTTTATTGCCCCACCTGACTGTGTTTAGAACACATGTAAAGGTAAAACTTAATGCATCTATTTCCAGTTACCATACCAAGGCATCCTGCTCTTAAAGCATCACCAGTGGAAGAAGAAGCTGGTAGGCTGATCTGTTTCATGTGGAGGGGCACGTGGGTTGCAGAGTCTTTCTGTATTGGTCATTTTGGAAGACTTAAAATGAAGTTCAGAACTCCTCCAGATCACTCTGCTTTGTTCTGGTTGTCGTAATGGAATTTGGCCAGAAGGAGTGCTTATCCAAAAGGACAAGCTAGAAACCTATTCCAACCAGATCATTCCAGGCAGAAATGATTTTAACTGCCTGCAGCAGAAACGATAGGGTTTTCCTCAGGTGATTATTATTATTTTTTTCCTCTAGACACAGGTCCAAGGCCAGCCAGCCTCAAGCAATGCATCAGTGCCATCCCAGCCTACTCAACACACTCAGCAGGTAAGATCACGTTTCCTAAACTCAGGACTAAAGTACTCATAGTATAGAATTTTGATGCCACTTTCAAGAGCAATTGCTGCCTCTGTCACCATTTGACCCATAGTTTTGCAGCAAAGGAATCCTCTGATTCTTACCCAGTCTAACATGTTATGAGATACACATTGACGTTTTGAAGTTTATTTTAAAAATCATGTTAAGGCTTGTTTTCCTGTGCCTATCTTCCCCAACTTCCACCTGAGCTTGCAGTGGTGGTCCTGTTCAAGGTCAGAATTTGCAGATTAGACTGTCTAGACAGGCAGACTTCATTCTCATGATTTCTTTTAACTGGAAGTCCAATATGCAACATTCTCTTCTCTTAACTGCCTTGTCTTCCTTTATAGAATCGTTGTTCTTGGTTTCACAGGTGAAAGAATTCTCTTGCAAGATTTGGTGCCAGTAATGGAATTGAATTAGTAATGCTAATAAGTAATTCCTAAAGCTTAACTGATTTGGCATATTCTGAAGAACCACTGATGTCACTTAGGAGAGAGTAAAAAGCAGGATTTAAGTAGGATATGCTTTAAAAAACCTCTATTGGGGGGGAAATACAGCTTCTGCCTCTTTTTTCAACTACAGAGTGCACAGCAGCCAGCCCCTTCCCAACAGCCTGGGCAATACCAGCTGCAGCAGCCCTCAGTTTCTGCCAGCACCACTCCTGCACAAACAGTCTCTCAAACTCCAACTTCACAGATCATGCCAATGGCTCAGGCAGCAGCTGGGACACAGGTAAACAAAATTCTTTCTATCAGAAGATTTTTTTTTTTCTTCTTCACAGCTGGTAAATTCAATATTCTGCTGCCTTCACTTTTGTCATCTTTTCTAATGGTTCCAAAACATTCATCCAAATGAGTATTCTTAGTGTACTACAACTCTCAGTTTTGTTGGAAAATGTGCTGGAAACCCTTTCACACGTGGCAGTTGTGAGTAATTTGAGGGAAAGAGAACACTTCCATGTCCAAAGATCTTTAAATTGCCACAAATATCAGGAAGCATATTGATGAATGGTAAATTGTGAATGGATTTTCAGGAACTTGTCATTTCTCTGTTTCCCATACACTATCTATCTTCTGCACCATTACACGTGTAAAACATATTCATTTATTTAGGTAGTGAACTATAGGACTCCTTTCTTCATTCTGTCATCTTTCTTACTCAGCTCTTCTCCTTTACTTCCTGGTCAAGAAGCTTCTGTTACTGAATATTGCTTCATTTTGGCTCATACCTCTATTGAATGTGTGAGCTGCAATTTTGTTTTTAAAATTATTGTTTTGTTGCTTGTTCATCTGAACTGCCTTTCCAGTTGCCTCGTTTGCTAGCTTTAATTGACATATCCCCTGCCGTTCTCTGAATGCTGGCACAGTGGATTTTGATTTTCCTTTGCTTTAGTCCCCATACTCATAGCTGACAGATTTGTTGTAAGATTTGCACTTCTTTGCTGTAAGAAGGCAGGCGTGGGTCTGGGGACAGAGTTGAGGGGAATTTGATTCTGTTTATGCACAAATCAGTGCTTCAGGGTATTCAAATGTTGCTCTTTGACCCTCTGTGGGTGTCTGTTTCAAGAGCCTGTTGAGTTCTTCAAGGGAAGTGTTGCAAAGTGAGGACTGTTTGGAGCTCCAGCCAGCTTCCCAGCCACTCTGCCAACTGTGCTCCCCAGCCACTTTAACAGAGTGCTGTAACTTGAATAATGCTTTCTTTGACTAATGTGTAAAACTCTGCTTTCCGCAACCCTGCTTTAAAAAAAAAAAAATCTATCTCTATTTTCTTTACCTCCCCAGCTTCCTGTTTCCCAACCAGTGTCGATCATCCAAGGCGAGCCTCAATTACCTGTTGCAGCATCTCTCCCTCAGCCTTCAGTTGCCCCATCAGTCCCCATTGGCCCTCATTTTCTACCAATGGGACAGGCCTTGCCAACTTCCGTGGTTCCTCAGTTCCCAGTGTCTCAGTTGCCTGTAGCAGCTCCTCATGTGACAGTGGCTCAGGCAGGTTTCCAGTCGCTGCCCATTTCGATGGCAGCTGGGATGAGTCAGCCACTGCTCACGCTGGCAACGTCTGCTGCGGCAGCTGCTGTTCCGGTAGGACCGAGCGCTGTCCCTAGCCAGCTTCCCACACTGATGCAGCCTGTGGCTCAGCTGCCCGGCCAGGTTCTCCCGCAGCTCCTGCAGCCGGCTGTCCAGGCCGTGGGATTGCCAGTCAGCATGGGACAAGCTGCTGAAGCTTCACTTCCTGCTGGAGATGCTCTTTACCAGGTATTGTTGCAAGCCAGCAGACCTCTTCTCCGCATTTTTGCCCGTTCCTCTAAGGTACCAGATCTGAGCTGTGTGCCATGGCTGGCGCACTTCTCATACGAGAGCCATCGAGCCGCTAAGATAAATTCTGTTGTGCGGTAAAGAACCATTTTAAGGAGGAGAGAAGAAAAAAAGTCCTTGGACAACTATGTGTTTTAAATTTTTTATATTTGGCAGTGGAATTTGTCTAAAATGACAGAACCACAGTGCAGGGCTTTGTTCAAACCACTGTGAGAGAGAGGACAGCTATATACTCAAGAGACCTGTCAGCTTGGGGAAAAAGAAAATAACAAATTGTAACTTTGAAAATAGGAGATGTGTATTGGAAAGAAAATCAAAGGCAGCATATTCAACAATGTCAGTATTTCATTCCAAGTCTGGGAAGGGGTGGGACAGGGAAATGATAGAAATCAGTCGGGCAGCATGGATCTTGGATGTGACGTAAGTACCTGATGCTGGTTGTGAGCTGCTAGACTGGTGGGCACAGACTGCTTCAGCGCCTTTGTGTGATCGCTTGCTGTAAAAGTGCCAACCTGAATAATGGTAAAAGTGTTCCTTGTTTCTGGGTCAGCTCATTACAAGAGGACAGGAAGAACACAAGAGTGTTTTTGCTATTTAATTTCAAGAATCAGCAGCAGTTGTGTAACATCTGAGCCGTAGTTGTTCAGCCTGAAAATTCTTCAAGCTCGTTTCTAATCTCAGGCTTTAAAATCTTAAGCTATATAGGCAGCTGCGAGAGTTGGGCGATGAAGATTGTTTTGCCTAAGACTTGGGACTATGAGTGGGAATTTGCTTGTTCAGGCATGGTGACTTGCATGCTGCCTGCGTGAGCAGTTTGCTCCACTTCTTTGAGAAGATTTTGGGAGTGCTTGAACAAGTGCAGAAGGTTGGAACATGCCCCTGGAACTGATAACTTTTTTTTATTAGTGTCTTGTTTTCTGATTAGCTCTGCCATTCACTGACTTGGTTCCCTCATTTCTGTTCTAGGGCTTCCCATCTCGGCTGGCACCGCAGTACCCGGGGGACTCGAACGTTGCACCTGCCTCGGCTGTGGCCTCTGCCAGCGTTCCTTCTGCTGTGCTGTCCCCTCCCTTGCCCACAGATGCAGTGGCCCAGTCAGGCTACCTTGCTCCTGTTGTGCAGCCGTATGGGGAACAGAACGTTATAGTTTCCATGGGCAGCATGGGAGGACAGGTTCAGGTGCCCCAGCCTGCTGTGAGTTTAGCACAACAGGCCTCATCTGCCTCCTCGCAGCAGGCAGTTGTGGAGGTAAATATATGGAATATAATGTAACAATAGATTTTGGATGCTTGACTCATGCAGCAGTGTACCTCTATGGGGAGCTAATCCCTTCTGAGCTTGTCTTCAGTTGGAAATTAATATTTCAAATTACCTTTTTCTTACAGCAGAATGTCATGCCTGTGTGGGGACCTTGTTGCCACTGGTTGTTCTGTTGGGAAGTGAGTGTGCATCCTGCAGGCAAAAAGCAGTAAAACACTTCACTTCTTGCTAGTACTGTAGAACATTTTTGCCATATCAAAAACAAGCTGCAATCAATAGCCTTTGAGAATCTGTCATTATGTCTATTCCCTGCAGCGTGGTTCTTGCAGGGAGAATTTGAATTGTCTTTGTGTTCTGCATTGGCTTGCCTTTTGCACATTCTGTTAGTAAGACTGACTGCATGGCAAACTGTAGTGACGTGGCAGTAGAAAGGATGTGTGGCTGGTTTCCTCTCCTCACCCCTCCTCAGATGATGTTTTGCTTCACTGCAGTTTGCTCTAGAGTATTTTGTAAACTAAAGCTGTCCTAGATGCCAGCTGTTTAAACTTCTGAAAAGGCAGAGCTTTCAGCTTTACAGCTGGTTTGGGAGGAAACACTGAAGACTACTGGGTTGCTTGAAGAGGAACTGTACTCTTTGGGGGGGTTCTTCATTATAGGTTTCTATCCGTAGGGTACTCAGGGAGTCTCACAGGCTGCTTCTTTGGAGACTCTTCCAGCGACACAGCCTGCTCAGTCTACCCCTTTGGCTTCTTCTATGGATAGGTGAGCATTACTTCTTTTCACCAAACTGAATTTCAATGTCATGTGTTAGATTATACTTCTGTGGATGAAAGAATAGAGTCATGAAGGGTGGAGTAGGTTGTGATCTGTGGAGGGAATAAGTAAGATTGTGTATAGTGATAAACTTTTTTATTTGTCATGTCAAATGGATCATAAGTGATGGGATTTTTGTCCTTTTGGCACCAAAGCAGAATGGAAACTCCAAATAGCTTGAAAACATAAGATAGATTTGTACAACTCAGCTTGCAAGAGGTGTAGCAAAATACTTACAGTGAGAATTTCTATTCAAGCAACCCAAAGTGTTGACAGGGATTTCTTCCTCTCCTCGGTGATTAACACACATCTACCGCTTCCCAGAACAGGATATCATGTGGTAGGTTAAAGAGTATTGTTGCAGTTATGGAATGCATGGATACTAACAGGAAGTCGCCTTTTGTTTCTAGTGCACATTCTGATGTTGCTTCAGGATTGAGTGATGGCAACGAGAGTGTCCCAACTTCCAGTGGAAGGCACGAAGGGAGGACAGCAAAACGTCACATGCGGAGGTCCGTCCGCAGTCGCTCTCGCCATGAGAAGACGTCTAGGCCGAAACTGAGAATTCTCAATGTGAGTATTTTTTATTTTAGGGACAGTTCAGTAGTAATGATGCGTTTTTGAGCCTCTACAAGCATTCCAAATATCATCTATTAAGAGCTTTTTGGAGCATTAGATATGGCAAAATTGGCTTGCTTAGCTACCAGTGGTTCCACAGACTATTCCAGAATATTCGATGTATCCTCAGACAAAAATCATGCTCTACATGACATCATTTATTAGACTGGAAAGACAGAACATGTTTGTATTATACCAGTACTGTTAGTTTGTCTCAGTGAACTTTAAAGCAAAAAGTCTTAGATTCGTGTGCTTTTGGTTTGAAGTAGTATTTTCTTTGCTTCAGGTTTCGAACAAAGGTGACCGGGTAGTGGAATGCCAGCTGGAGACACACAATCGGAAAATGGTTACTTTCAAATTTGATTTGGATGGTGACAACCCTGAGGAAATAGCTACAATTATGGTAAGATATATTTTAGAGATGAAGAATCCAGTCAGTTGTATTTTTTTGTTTCTGGTTCAGAATTGGTCTCCCATGTATGTAGCATGGTGTGTGTTCACCTTATTGGTACACAACCACAACTAGAAATCTGGCACAGAATGGTTTAGCAGTCTGATTATTAATTAATATTGCACGCACAAGTCACATGAAAATTTGTGTCAGTTTTTACCTTGGAATTGAGGTTTTTATCAAGTAAAACTGAAACTGCTGGTTTTTGGTGTTGGTTTTTTTTGGTTTTTTTTTGTTTGAATCTGACATTTTTAAAACTGCAAGCAACCTTCTGGAAGTGCTAGGTTAAAAAAATTCTGTTTCCTTTTCTAAGAGCAGGCATTGCTAGATCTTCTTATTCTTCAAGTGTTTTGCCATCGTTGTCAAGTAAAATGGGAAGATTCTGCCTTTCAAGTAACAAAGGGGAATTACATTTTGGTTTTTGAAAGTATGTAGTGACTGATGCTGCTTTTGACTTCATCAAAAGAAAAAACTTCTCCAGTCAATGTATGATGGCCAGACATAGGAAGGAATTTGCTCTATAGAGATACATTTAAATGAGAGTACTGAATAGCATAGAATAGAATCCCATTTCTTTTTTTAAATTTAAACTCGTATTTTTGGTCTGGTACAGTCTAAATGAGCCTGAGATGGTTTTAGTGTTACTGGAGTGAGGGGGTTGACAAAACACAGTATCTTTTGCCAGCTTCTTGGGCACCTGTGCTGTGTTTATCTTTGGCTTAGAGAGGTGGCAGAATCTGAATTGGTGTGTCCCGGATTTGTACTTGTCAAAAGAAACCAAACCAGTGATACGGAAGAAATTCTTTCTGCCACTAATGGCTTTCTGGGAAAGAGGAAGAAGTTGATTCTTGGCTAAGAACATCTATTAGCACAGTAAAAAAGTCAATAACATGAGGTCACGTGCCAGAAAATACGGAGAGTACACAGATGTCTTTCTTCACCTTATACCTAAAGTGATCCCATGGAGAAATAAAAGAATGTGTTTGATTTATAAAAACTAAACAAGCAAAACCAAAACTAACACACAAACACTCTCCAAGCAACGAAAATATTTGAAGATGAGTAGAAGCAAAATAAGTGAACTTTGCATCCAAAATGCAGTCACATGGTTAAAAGTGTGCAACCTAATTTAAATATCTGAATGTGGAACATTGTGCTCACTGATTCCTTGTTGACTACTGAGCAAACTTTTGATTGTGAGACTTCTTGTTTCCTTTAAATCGTGATGCTATAAGGCATACCCCATATAGGTGCCTGTTGTTCCTAAACTGAAAGCGCTGAAGATTTTTTTGACTCATGAAGTATTCTGCATTGCAAAGGCTGATATAAGCACATCATGCCTGACTTTCTTTTTCTTGAACCAGCATCCCAGGAATTTGATGTAAAAGCAGTGTCTCAAGCTTTATCTGTAAGGCGCTTTCTCTCTCTTTTCCAGCAGAGACACTGTGACTGATGGCTTTACTTCTGTTCCACAGACTGTCTCTGCGAGTTTTGCCATGTGTAATTTCAGGAGACAGAGTACTCTCACGGGTTAGACCAAATCAAAAATATCTTTTTAGCTACCAAGTATACTTGTTTAAACAAGTTTTGTCCAACATAAGCAATAGAAGGTATTTTCATAAGGCAGTACAGTGTATTGCAACTAGATAGGCTGAGCAATCTTCCTTTTCCTGTGTTTGGAACATAATTCATACTGGCTTTTGTGTAGCACAACCAGACTTTAAATCAGTGATGTGCAACCTGCATAGAGGAGAAGTTGTATATGGCGTGGGAAGAGAGAAGCACAGAAGACATCTTGCAATATAGAATTTCCAGTTGTTTATGTTATAGTTCTCTTTAAATGTGTCTCTTAATGCACATTGCGTTCATTAGACAGGAGGAATTGCAGTAAGATAAGGCTGCTAATTTTAGATTTCCCTGTGCTAAGCGAAGATTGAGGTGACAGTTTGAAGAAGAAGTGAGATTGAATGTTGTTCCACAGCAAAGATGAAAGCAGGGCAAACACTTCTGTGCTGGAGATAATTTGAGAAACAATTGTTTTTCTCTAAGGTGTCACCACCTTCGTCTTGTTCAGAAGAACAGCGAAGGGAAGACAAACATTACCATCAAGAGTAAATTGTAGTTATTCAATATATTGTTTAAATTGTTTGTGGAAAATGAATGTTACTTTGTTTTCTTTGCAGGTGCAGAATGAGTTTATTTTAGCAACAGAACGAGACTCATTTGTAGAGCAGGTACGAGAGATTATTGAGAAAGCAGATGAAATGCTAAGTGAAGATGCAAGCGTGGAGCCAGAAGGGGATCAGGGGCTGGAGAGTATGCGGACAAAAGATGACGGCTTCTTCCCGGGGTCGCAGGTATGTGAAGGACAGACTGCCTCAGCTGTTGGTATCTTCCATTTTGGGTGGTATGGTTTTGTGAGTAGAGATAGCTAGGAATAGAAACTTCCTGTCTTGAGCGATATCAAAGATCAATATTTAAAAGACAAAAAGAGAAAAGCTTAAGTACTGAGTGAGTGCCTAAAATTAAATTAGAAAGCTAAATAACAGAGCTCTTACTTTTTGATGTGTTTGAAGACTTCCGAAGCGGCTGAATCTCCTAACAGTCCACTAAACAGACAGTCTTAAATGCTGATGCTTCTTGGATTTGAGATTATTGTGAGGTAGGACAGTAAAACCCCAACCCTGTGCTACTCACTAAACACTGAGAGCCTGGTCTCAGGCCCTCCACCCGGTGAAGTACTGAGAGACTGGATAGCTCGGTTAGGAAACACAGGTTTTGAAACTGTTTGCTGGGTGCTGAAAGTTTGACATTTCCTGAATCTCTGCCTTAATGACACCCAGAACTAATTTGGAGCGTCCATTTATCTGTAGGATGTTTAAGGAAATCAGTTGGATTTCCAAAAGAATTTTTAGATCAATTTGTTACCTTGACAGTCGCTATACTGAGAGTCTCTATAAACATTGTAGCTGACGTTTATCTGGGCAGAATTCCTCTAGTTTGGTGATGGTGCTTGGGTCCCAGGTGCCGCTTCCCTTAAATGCCCACATTTCAGTAAGCTAGCATTTGCAGAACTATCTTGTGGGTTTCTGTTTCAGAATAGAAGTTTAAATTTTATCTTACTTTACAGAAATTAGAGTTCAAACAGCCAGATCCTACATCTTCCATGCCACAAAGAATAGGTAAGTCTTTTGTGATTTTTTTCAACAGTTACCTTTTTCTGTTTCAGCGGATGGGTGCAGCCAAGTTTTTATTTTGTATGATGGAGTGCACATTCCATATTGCAGGTTATGTATTTAGTTACAACCATGTGTCACTAAACATCCACCTTCTTTCTGTTTAGGGGTTCCCTCTAGCTCCTTTACCCAGGTTGTTCATTCTGCGGGAAGACGGTTCATTGTCAGCCCCGTCCCCGAGAGCCGACTGAAAGAACAGGGCTTTTTCCCATCTGCTGTTGCTGGAGGAAACGAAACTTCAGATATGGGTGAGTTGTCCAAACTCGTAAAAGCTGATGCCTAAGACATGTTCATCAAAACTGTGAAGTTAGTTAACTAAACTGTTCCTGAAGACCTCTAAGTACTTCGGGGAAGTAAGGAACTGTCCGTGCTGGTAAGAGGTGACCATAATTTGGGTCATACCATGCAGCATTTTTGGAGAAAAACTGCTGATGGGCTGTCTGCAGGACTCTGAAACCTTAATTCTGTATTTTAGTATAAGCCTGGATTTGTGTGTTTTGTTGTTTTGGTGCGGGTTTTTTGTTCGGTTTGTTGGGAGTTTTTTATGCCAAGAGGTAAATGTGGTCTTAGTCTAAGCCATAGACAATAATACTGTAATGAACTTTTTCAGGTGTACTGATAATTTTCTTTTCTTTCCAGTTGCAGCATCTCCAGTACATGGTCCTGGAATGAATCTCTCCCACTCAGCATCATCACTGAGCTTGCAGCAAGCTTTCTCTGAGATGGGGCGTGCGCAGATGACAGAAGGGCCTAGCACAGCTCCTCCAGTGTTCAATCAAACAATACCACCATTTCCACCTGCACTCTCTACCCTGGCGGGCAGTGGTGCAACTCCTGCATCCGTGGCTACTTCTTCAGTATCTGTTTCCTCCAGCGCTGGTGTTTCTCTTCCAGGATCTGTTACTTTGCCTTCAGAAAATGCAGCTGTTGGAGTTGCACCAAGCACAAGTGTGCCAAGCTCTATTTCTCCACCTCCAGCCTCACAATCTGGGCAGCAATCGACCGGTGTCGCTTCCAGCGTGAGCGCCCCTACTTCTTTCTCCTTATCTGCCACATCCCAGCCTGCTCAACCAGTGACTGCAGACATTGCCCCCAGTATCAGCACACCATCGTCTTTGGCACTGCCATCTACCCAGGTTCCTGGTGCCACTGCTCTGGGTGCTGTTGCACCAGCTGTGACATCTCAGTCTGCTCCTCAGATTGTGAGCAGTATGGCAGCACCACAGACATCTGTTGCCCTATCTTTGGCTCAGAACGTGGCTTTGCAGCTTCCTCAGCTCAGCAGCAGTGGCTCTATGTCCAGTCTGGCAGAAACAACAGTCGTAAGCGCTCCACAGTCACTACCTGAGAGTGGGCACTCTCTGGATAAATCGCATCCCTGCAATGCAGCTGGCTTATCTCTTCCAATCTCTGGACCTTTATCATCCTCAGTAGCATCAAGCATATGTGGTTCGGTCTCTCAGCCAGTGATCCATCCCTTACTTGTTCCATCAGGAATTACATCAACACCTGTCCTACCCCAGATTTCAGGTGCAACACCCATGTTGCCCCAGGTTCCCCTACCTGGTGTCTTGCCACAACCAGTCACTAACTTGCCTGCAGTACAGCAGACTTTGATCCACAGCCAGCCTCAGCCAGCTCCATTGCCCAACCAGCCTCACGTTCACTGTCTGGAGGCCGATGCCGATGCTCAGTCTAAAGCCCCTGGTATTGATGATATAAAGACCCTGGAGGAAAAGCTGCGGTCTCTCTTCAGTGAACACGGTAACGTGGGAACGGTGCATCCATCAGTGTCTCTGGAGACCTCGCTGGTGATGGAAACAACAGTTGTTCCTGGGATCCCAACCACTGCTGTTGCACCGACCAAACCCCTGACATCCATTAGCACTTGTATACCTCCAAGCAGTTTGCCTCTTGGACCAACTGGCTTGCCAGTGCTGACTCCAGTTGCCACTCCTGGGCAAGTGATCACCCCGGTCAGCTACATCTCTGCCTCGAGCAGCATCGCCGCAGCAGCAGTGAAACCGGGGACCTCTCCTTCAAAGCCCCCTCTCAGCAGGGTACCGGTAAGAAACGCAGCGTTTGTGTGAGTGTTCAGCTCTTGTGGGAGACAGCCCTCTTGGGCAGGATCCTTTCTATAAAGAAAATATTTATTCAGGAAGAAGTTTCTTCATTTAATGTGGTATTGAAAGGTTTATGCTCTGGTTGTTTTTATGTGTCCCAAGAGGTGTTTTATTTTGTCCCTAATGGGAAAAAAGAGTCCAGTTCTATTTTATGCTTCTGAGAGATGTGTCTGATGTCACTTAGTTTTTCCTACTCTTGAACTACAAAGAGTGAGGCAACTGTGGTTTGCTTTTTGTGTTTATTCGGGGTTTTTTCTTGATACTGCTTTTTTCAAATAGAATTTAGATGTCTTGCTTTAAATAGCTTTTCTTCTTGTACATGACCACTAGACTGAGGTGGTTGGTTGTATATTTCACAAAGTGCTCAGGATAGCATAGTTTTGCTTCCTGTCATGAGCCTGTTCCTTGCAGGCAAGGGTGAACCTGACTGAAAGGGTTTTTTTTTTAAAAAAAAGTTCTCTGCTACTTATTTGATGCCTGGATACTGTTTTCTTTTCAAATGCTAGATTTGTGAGAGCAGGATTTTGAGAAGTTTAGAAGAGACCTGAAAACAAACTTTTTTTTTTAATTGACTCATGCTCTACAAGCAAAACACTCTTTCACAAAGAAATAATGACTCACAGTAACAACTTGAGAGGTGCTGTGGATGCTGTTACCTGCTCACCAACCAGATATATCAATATGTGAAACTTTCTTTCAAATGTCTGCCTGTGTGGGGACACAGCACATTTCAGTATTTTGAACTATTTTGGTAGTCCTTTCTTTAAAAGGAAATAAATTGAAGAAACTTTCAGGTATTTAATAAACCAAAAACTTTAATACTTGCTTCTTTTTGTTTCTGTAATGTTTTTTTTGTACTCAACACTGTTGGTTGTCTTTAGCCAGCCTTGCTATTAACCAGTTTCAGGCCATTCACATTGAGCCAATGCTCCCAGCATCTCCATTCATTAGTAATCTTTCCCATGTACTCTTTGTAGTCAAAGACAGTAGAAAATTTCTGCTATGGAAGAGTGGGAATGTGTGCCACAAAAGTTGATAAGGAAATCTAGACGCAAAGACATCCATTAATATTTCAATGAAATTGAAAATTAGAAAAGGAATACTAGAAAAAAAATGGAAACTGGTATTAATTCAGGAACAGTTGGAGCAGTTACAAAATTGCTAATTGCAAACCTGTAATTACAAAGGCTTGGGTTTAAATGTAATAACTGTTACAGGGTTTTTGATTGTCAGCTGTAGAAAGCCTACTTCCTCTCTGAAGTTTTAATTTATAAATGAGTTTATTTTTTTCCAAAGCTTAATTTTAGTTTCACTTTGTGTTGTTACTGAGCATTAAGGAGCTTACTGCTTTAGTTTTCTGGGGTTTGCTAAACTGCTTCTGTGTATTTATTTTGTTTATGGCCAGACTGTTAACCTAGACAATTAAATGTGTTTCAACTTGTCTTACAAATGTATTTAAAGTATATTTTGCCTCTTATTTATAAACTAAATGATGAAGTTACCACAGCTTAAAAATTCAACGTGCCTCGGAACAGCTATCCTCACGTATGTTCCTGCTGCTCAAAAAACTTGAGCCAACGGAGCTCGGCCTAGTTCCTGCTGAAATGTTTTTGGGAGGATGGATAACTCTGGGAGTGCACCTTCACTGGGCAGCTACTCCTGCAGTTGGAACCATTAGTTTAAGCTGTGGTAACACACTGCAAGCCGGAACTGGTTCTGCTCCTTGAGGGCTGGAGCAGCCTGTGGGCAGTTCCCCTGTCCAGCCGTGCTCACGGCCGTGCAGGGGCAGCCAGCTGGCCAGCGCTGGAATTCACCAGGCTGTGTGTGTGCTCAGACTTCATGGACACTGTCAAACCTCAAGATGACAGCTGAGAATAAGAATTGCAAATTGTGTAATGGGTTGCTTAATTACTAGAACTTCCCACTTCCCTAACAATGGAAATGACTAACTGGAATGTGCTGTCTGACCTGATGAGAAGGCTTTGATGCCTCCTCCTAACCTTTCAATTCTCTCTAACCTCCTCCACATAACCTGGATGACTTCCCCCTACCTGGCTGCATGGCCTAATCACCTTCTGTGGGTCATCAACACCCTCCAGGCTGAAAAAGAAGTGATGGGTCAAAAGATTGGTGTGAGAGCTGAGCTCCTGTTCTCAAGTTATGTTGCTTGGAACAATTTGCTGGAAGCATGCAGCTTGCAGTTTCTAATGGACAGTTAACATAGATCTGTTGTGAGGAGACTGAGTGCATTCTTGCACCATTTTATAAGTTAAGCTTCTTGGAAGAATTATTTTGGCATTTCTTCCAGACTTGAAAATAATATCCCCAAGATACTTCGTTCCTGGGTACTACAGCTTGTTTAAACTAGAAATTGTGTCTGCTTAAAGATAATCTGGATTATAAAATAAAAACAAAGAAAACTTCCCCCAGCTTGGTTGCAAAAGTCCCTAAAGACTCTATGCTAACTGTCCAGGAAGGAATTCTCTACACAGACAAAAAGTTAAGGCTTCTGTTGTATGACATGACTGACTGTAGCTTGGTACCTGATCCTCCTGTTGTTCCGTGTCTGATGGACGCGCGTTTCCTCTTCGTTATCCATAGGTGCTACCAATAGGTTCTGACCTTCCGGCTGGCACTCCATCCAGTGAGCAGCTGCCACCTTTTCCAGGACCTTCACTAACTCAGGTGCTACACAACTTGGCAGATTTTATCTGCTTCTTTTCCCTTCAGAGAGCATGTTTCAATTAAACTCTCTGTTGCATGTTATTAATGTTCTTGGTTTTCTTTTCTTTTGACCTGGTAACCCCTTTTGTGTAACTGTAGCAGGAGCCAGAGTGGCTTCAGCACTGGATGTGGGCGACCTGGTCTAGTGGAGGGCGTCCCTGCCCATGGCGTGGGGTTGGATCATCTTTAAGGTGCCTTCCAACCCAAACCATTCTCTGGTTCTATGCAGCTTGCCCTTTGGGGTGCTGTACCCAGTGTCTAAACAGGCTTAGGGGTTTTAGTGTGTTAAACTGAACTTCAAAGGTTTTTTTAAAAATACAATGCAGGGGAGTGTGTGCATAAAACTTGAACCTATTTTCTTCTTGAAAAAGGGTATAGTAGCAAAATAATATGAAAAACTGTGTATTGCCGTGAAATGTTTCTGAAAATGTAAAACTGCTGCCTTTGTGAATTCCTCATGAGGTTTTGGGGTTTGGTTGTTTCTTTTGGTGATTGCCTTTTTGTTTGACTGGGGCTTTTTTTGTGTGGTTTTTTGTTTGTTTCGTGGTTATTACTACATTCTCATTTCACTAGGCTTTAAGATCTGTAAAATTTGAAGCTCCTTATCATGAACATGACTTCAAATGCAGCAGTGGCTTCCCCTGCTTAGCTTCTGTCCTTGTATACCATAGTTAGCAGGGATATTTTATGTGTAAATGGTGGTGCCAGGCAATAGGACAAGAGGCAATGGGCAAAAACTGATGTACAGGAATTTCCACCTGAGCGTGAGGAGGAACTTCTTTACTGTGCAGGTGACCAAGCACTGGAACAGACTGTCCAGAGAGGGTGTGGAGTCTCCCTTTTTGGAGATACCCAGGAACCAGCTGGATGCAATCCTGTGCCATGTGCTCTGGGATGGCCCTGCTTGAGCAGATGACCCACTGTGGTCCCTTGCAACCTGACCCAGTCTGCAATTCCGTGTGGTTTCTACAGCTAAGGCAGATGGCATCTGAAGTTGGAAGAAAAGGGCTTATTCAACTGGAATACTTTCTAAAAGTAGCTCATTTTTACATCTTGATCTTAGGGCCATAGGCCGTATTCCTGCCCTGTGAGCAGCAAGGAAAAGGGTATCTTCTTTCTCCAAACTGAGCAAGAAAAACACACTTGTTTTTCCCCCCCAACTTCAGAGACAGAAGCTGGTTTCTCTCTTTTAGTCAGTTCTTTCTGAAGCGTGGTTTTACGAAGAGAAGACTACAACAATTTGGTGATATTTCTTACCTGCATTCTTCCAATGGTCAGGTATCAGATCAGGAGATAGCTGGTTAAAATCAGTCATATGGAGCTCATAGTCTTTTTCATTGCTGGAAACTCAGTATATTAGTAGTATTTTCCCCTAAGCTCAAAAGCACTTGTAGCCACTTCTATGACTCAAGCCACGGTACCACTGCAAAAGGCTGCTTCCTGTTTGTCAGAGGTATTTCTGGCAGGATTTGTGGCATGGAAGAGTCACAAATATAGATCCCTTGCTTCTTGTCCTTTGCAAGCAACTTACCGAATTTCGCTTCTCATTTGAACTCATAAGGATGGTCTAGGAGTGAGACAAATTTGGAGGAGACCAACTGGATCAAATCTAATTGACTGTTAAGAGCACTTGCTGCTATCACATAATACTATCTGGAAAATTACTGGCTTGTCTTAAAGTAGATAGGCTTGCCTTCCGTGCTGCTTCTGTCACTAGTAGGTGATTACACAACTTCTTTTCCTTTCCTTAGTAGCAGACTCGTAATTTGCAGACAGAGTACACGTCATCTCAAGACCAGTTTTGAACAGACTGTTCCATACTCTTAAATACCTGTTCTATTTATTCCTTAATTGCGTTTTTAAATGTATTTAGATTAATCTCTCAAGTTTCATTTTGGTCCCCTTGTTCTGAAAGGAAGCCTTTATTTCCTGATCATTCTGATAGCTCTTTGTTTACTTGAAGCAAATATCTTCTTGTGAGCATAAGTGATGGGAATTATTTAGTATTTCAGGTCCCCCTTATTTTACAGTGTTGGATTAAATTACCTCACTTGTCGCTAAGCATTTGGATTTCTGAGTGGAGTCATACGAGTCTGCATCTCATGCTTTTTTTTGTATAATGGAATTGATACAGGCTTTATTGTTCCTACAGTTTTTGGTTTTGCTTTGAAATCCACAGGTCAGGAAGAATGTTATCCTGACAACCTGCTGAAAGCATCTTTATGCTATTGTGTACCTCTAACTTTCAGTTTCTTCAGTGTGGAAAGTAGTATTTTTATGTTGCCATGATTTCTGCTTCAGTTCTAAAAACAGATACAGCTTTTTTTTATGTAAAAGGCTTGGAAAGATTAGTAATGTTAAGGTTTGGGTAGAAATATCTGCTCTGTAGGGTCAGAATTGCAACTTAATGGTATCTGACAATACATTCATCTTTCAGTGTATCTTACAAGCATGGCCCTAATTTAATCATTTTGAGATTTTGGGACTTTTTTATCTTCAAGATATTTTTAGGTAAAATATTCTTCTCTTACTCTTCTCAATTCAATTGGCCAAGTTTGAAGAACATCTTGTATGCCAACTGAAACAGCTGAAATAAGTAATAAGCATACTTGAGAGATTCTGCCCCTCTCCATCCTCTTCAAGTCAATCCATCCATATAGCCTCCGTGAGGGAACTTGTGGGTTGGGGTTTTTTTGTTGGTTGATTAGTTTTGAGTGGTATTGTAGAGTTTTTTTTCTCTTTTTTTTTTAAGTTCCAGTTAATTTTCTTGTTCTGTTGTTTTTAAACAAATATGTTGCATAAGTTACTGACAGTCTTACTGTGCTATACATCTTAAATCTAAATGTGTAGGAAGGAAGCTTGATAGAAATATGGAAGCTGTACTGAGCACTTTAAATTTTAGTATTAAATATGTCTGTTTTTCAACTATGATGTATTTTTCCTGAGCTGGGACATCGTTTTACTCTTTTCTATCTCAGTCCCAACAGCCACTGGAAGATCTGGATGCTCAGCTGAGAAGAACCCTTAGTCCAGAGACCGTCCCAGTGACATCTGCTCCTGCCTGTGTATGTTTGCAATGTTGGCACTTCAGTAGTCTTGAAAAACCTCAGTGTTTTCTCAAAGTCATGCTCTTAGGTCACTGCCTTTAATATCACTACACCAGTATTCAGACTTCTAAAAATAAAAATTAAGAGTCATCTTCCAGTTTGTGGGACTGAGTCAACCAAAATCGGGAAAGTCTGTATACTGCAATAGATTACATAATTTCCTGAGGCTGTTTTTTGGTATTGGCTGTTATTCCACCTTTTCTGGTGATGTCACCAAACTAGAAGTGGAAGTGACCGTGGAATAAGGGGAAAGAGCACTAAACAAGCAATATGTGATATGTCAGTCTTAATTTGGGAGGGATGTTTCAAGTGTGGATCTGAAATTTTAAAAGCTTCTAATAAAGAGCTTTGGATCCTGAATGAAGACAATGGCTGACAATCCAAGTGGCTACTTACGCATTATTTCTGCACTGGCCAAGGGGTGATCTGCTCACAGCCTCGGGGTTATAAGGCCTGTAAAATCTCTTGTCTTGCATTTGTCTTTTCATGGGTCATACTTTGTCCCTGTTGGAAGCAAAAAAATTATGTAATATGCAGTATGTTGGATTTGCTGGCATTCAATGAAACTGCTAATTATTTTAATTTAACTTTGTTTTCCCTCTTCAACCTGCAGTCTGTGCCCTCAGTAGCATCGACAACGGTTACCGGGCTGGTGTCCACAGCAACGCAGTCTCTGAAGGATGGTAAGGCAACCATCATTCCTTTAGATGGTTTCTCAGCATGGAGATAGAATCCAAAATTGAACAGAGTAACCACTTGGGAGGTTATAGCCTTTTCTAGTACGTCATGGAATGGCAGCTCCTTGAGGGGATCTTACTAGTTCATGGTAACCAGACTGAAATTTTCTCCTGTAGGCCAGGAGTGGGGGGATGGTAGATACATGCATATTGTAGTGACTCATTTAGGATTTAAAGCTGTCCAAAATGCTAAATTAAGACTCACAAAGAGTCTCTAGCATGCTGCTAAGGTACAGCATCAGGACTTGAAGAAACTGTTTTCTGTCATGTGTTATGTTCCTGGCAACAACAGTAGGACTCTTTTTGTGTCATCACACTGTGTTCTACATGTAGGATACCTCTCCCTTACCCAAGGGTGTTTCATTTCTGTTTAAACAGAGGAACCAAGGTCAAACTACTAAAAACTCAAGAAAGGTAGTAGGAAACCCAGACTTCTTTCTGTCTGCTTTAGAACAGCTGAAGGTTGACTGGACAATCACCAGTTAAAGTCTGGATGATCAATGACTTTCAAATCTGTATGAATTGAGTTACTGGGTGGAATCCAAACACATGCAAAATAATCTGACCCTTTCCTGTCAGTATTCACCTAATCCTTTTAATTTTTGAAATCTTCCGTTTTTAAAAGAAGCTGTTCATATGGTACTGAATTTTTTTCTTGAACTGTCTAGTAAACACTATTTAACAGACATGTGCCTCTGAAGTTCAATAGCAAACCTTCAGAAGCTAATAAAACCATGAAGGAAAATAAATGAAATACTCTCATTTTGGGACATTGGGAGTGAACTATAGTGTAGACTTCATTAGTCTGCTATAAAATGAGTTGGGTTTTGTCTTTTAAATTTAGAAGGTAAAGGTAAACAAACTGGGAAGTTGCTTAATAAACACAGCAAGCTGCCCAATAGAACTGATTTAAAAATAGCATGTTATTTCTCAGCTTTGTAACTTTATACAGCCAGTGCACAGAGCAACAAAATTAGTAGCTGACACCTAAGAATCCCACTTGGAAAACTTCAGATAGATGCTTTGAGTAGATGTGGTTTATAGCATTTATTCAACTTGCACCTTTTCTGTTAATAAATTGTCTCCAGCGTTTGTGAAATTTAGATAGTCACTCTGGGTATTGAATTAAAATAAGCTTTTTCTTGCATAAATTTCAGTTCTGTTTATTATTATTTGTCTATTTCACATCCCTGTTTGAAGTCAATGTGCTTTTTTTACTGTTGCCTAGAAGTGTACTTTCAGCAAATACACTGTGCAGGGAAGCACTGTAGAAAAATGCTTCAACTTCACATTAATAATTAACATTTTAATATTAATATGGTACTATGAGTCCAGAAGCCTGTTTGGTGTTAACAGATAGTTGGATTTGAAGTACATAAAAAGAAATGGTTGAAGTTCAAATAATTCATTGCTCATTGTCTTCTTAATCCCCTTCTCCTTTTCCTTAGTTTTGGCATCAGGTGATGGAGAGAACAGTGCCTTGGCTGCCACAGCAGGAGCCAGCGTGCTGAAGATGGGACGGTTTCAGGTAGGAGATGCTAAACTCACTTGGCTCTTGGTACAGCGTCTTCGGGTGGTTCCTGGTAGTGCCAGCTCGGTGTGCCTCGTGCTGGACTTGGCTGTCCTTGTAGAGCTTGTGAAGGCAGGTCTGCAGATGCTGTTTCCATTCAGGGCAGAGGTTGCATAGTCTGTGCAGGTGTAGAGTGGTGAATACAGGATTTCAGCATGGTAGGCCTTAGCTGTTGGCCTTGGTCTTTACTGTTTGGCTGCTTTTTCACTACCAGTGCTGGCATGTTCACCATTATGTCCAGTTGGTGAAGGAGGCCCCATCTGAGGCTGCTGTTTCTTGGAGTTAATCCTCCAGATTACACAGAAGTGCTACTTTGTGTGGCAGTGTTTTGCCTGGAGGGAAGCAGTAGCTTGCTTTGTGGCATGCCTAGGAAATGAGTTATTTTCCCCTCTCAGATGCATCTTACCATTAAGGAAAATAAAAGCATCATGTTGAGGAAAAACTAAGGAAGTCTGCATGATTGTATTTCTATTCTAGGTATCCGTGGCAGTGGATGATGTGCTAAAAGAGGGTGACAAACCTGAAACTAAGCCAGTGCAATTTGAAACCACCTCCACTGATTCTTCAAGTCTTTCTGGCAGTAGCCCAGAGAGCACGCTGGTGAAGCAGGCTGAGAGCCGCAAGAGCGGGGCTGGGGCTGCCGCCTCCTTGGATGTGGTGGATGGCATTCCTGGGGCAGCTCCCGGGCTGCCGCTGCCGGCAGATGCTGCTCAGGCCACCAAGGTCGGGCGCTTCCAGGTGACAACAGCGACGGATCAAGTGGGGCGCTTCTCCGTGTCGAAGGCTCGGGATGAGGTCAGCTGTGCCGAGAAAGAGCCGGTGACTCTTCCTCTCTCTGTGGGCTTGGAACAAGTGGCTTCTTCAGCTGCAGCTCCGAAGAAAGAGCTGGAGGCGAGGCAGTCCCCACACATGAATGGCCCATCCTCTGATCCCGAGGCCGCCTTTCTAAGTGGGATGGCCAAGGATTTGGATGATGGCTCGGGGAGCCCAGACTCTGTCCAGCACCTGGGATCGAAGATCAGCCTCCCTGTTCAGAGCCTCAGCAACTCCTTCAACTCTTCCTACATGAGCAGTGACAATGAGTCAGATATCGAAGATGAAGACTTGAAATTGGAACTCCGTCGGTTACGGGAGAAGTAAGGCTTTTTCTTTGGGTGGTTGTGTATAGAATATATGTAACAGGATTAATTTGAATTTCACCTCTACTTCCCTTAGCCTTTGCTAAGTGTCAGGAGCCATTGTGAGCACTTATGTAGGAAGTAAGGTTCTTTAGTGGGAAAGCAGTACACTGTTATAACAAAAGAGGGGTATACATGTTTAATTTTTTACCCTGTAACCTTGTTGTATGTAGATTGCCAGCTGCACTATGGATAAGACTGTAGATCTAAGGAAGATTTGGCACATCACTGGAGTTAGCGGGAAAAGTTGAGCCTTGTTTGAAAATGACACACAAGTCTCTGCATTTCTGACATGCATTTCTGGCATTTCTAATGGTTCTTCTTTTCCTGAAGAGACCTTGTTGGCTCAGAAAAATAATTTAGAAGTGAAGCAATGTGACCTAGTAATTTATTTATACTGAAAGCTGAACTTTCTTTTAGGGTAGCTGGCAGTTCTAAATCCTGTGTGTGCGACTGCTCAGAAACAAGTTGTAAGGCAATACCAGTGTAGAAGTCTCCAAGGCCATATGTCTCAGAAAATGAGTAATCTAGCTACTCCTGTAGCATTTGAATGCTTTTTTTGTACTTCTGTTTATTCTGGTTTTGTGATTGCAGTGTTGGGAACTTAGTTTTGGAATTCTAGCCAGGGCTAGAGCACACTGGAAAATGGCAAGTGTTCTGCCATGTGGGTTCAGTGGTTATTTGTGGAAAAGATTTATTTCCTGCTTTCTTAAATGTTTGAGAGTTTGACCAAAGAAGCAGGTCAGGCTTGACTGGAGGGGAGGAATTGTTTGCATGTATGTGTATACATAGAATTCTTGTAAATCACACTGTTTTGTAACTTGTTAGGCACCTTAAAGAGATCCAGGAGCTGCAGAGCCGCCAGAAGCAGGAGATTGAGTCACTCTACATGAAGCTGGGAAAGGCTCCACCTGCAGTAATTATTCCCCCAGCTGCACCCCTTTCAGGGAGAAGGAGACGACCTACGAAAGGAAAAAGCAGCAAGTCCAGTCGTAGCAGCTCCCAGGGACATAAAAGCCCTCAGCTGTCAGGTAAGGCTTCCTTCCATGTTTTCAGTAGATAAAATAGACTAAGTACCACCTCTCGTTCTTAAATCTGTGTCTGTGTCTCTGTCTTTTCTTTTTGTGGAGGGGGGGTATGTGTGTACCAGTTCCTCTCTGGATTTCTTTTATCATTTTTGAAATTACTTTTGCTGTTTGGAAGTCTTGCTTGGAACTTTTTCAGTCCACTGAAAGGTACTGTGACATTGTTCTGTAAGAGCAGTTTTAAAGTTGTGGTTTGTATATTTTAGATATTAGTCATTGGGCTCTGACAAGGAGGAAAAATTTACAGTATGGTAGAAAACTTTGTTTTTTAAAGATAAACTGTGCTTGTTCCCTCTTGAGACTGATTTTGCAGAATGGGTCTGGTCTCTTTAGTCATCTGCAGAGATTTTTTTTTTTTCTAATTTAGTACTACTTAAGCATGATATTACTAGTGTCCTTACGCTGCAGAAACTTAGTCACAGTTGATGGATGTTAAAATAGTGGGGTTTTTTAATGGAATTGAAAATTTGTTGTACTTATCAATTGATAATCAGTTTCAATTGTCAAGGCTTCCTTACTTACTAAGACCATTTTTCTAATAAGCAGAACTCAGGAAATAGTTCTGTTTACTGATTGAGTGACGTGGGTGGCAGATACTCTCTGGGTAATTGGAGATGGTTCTCTAATCCTGTAGCAGGAGCAAACAGTATTGGAGGGCCAGCAGTGCCAGCAGAAATATTTGTTACTGCTTCTTGCGTATTCACTTCGTTAATTCCATGTCATGCTGAGATTTCTGTATCCTGTCACCCTGGCTGCTTGTTTGTTTTGCTGTGTGGTAGAGGAGCTCTGTGAGCGCATCAACCAGCACAGAGCTCTCTTAAAACTAAAGAATTTTACTGCTTTCTCAGAAACTGGAGTAGTTCTCTGCCCCTGCCCCTCCCTCTCTTGCCTAGATTGTCATACTTGATCAGGTTCAAAAATGTGTGGAAACCAGAACTTTTTGCCTTCCTTTTTCCTCTAGGCAACCTGTCAGCTCAAAGTGCACCATCAGTCTTGCCCCCTCAGCAGACCCTTCATCCTCCTGGCAGTGTGCCAGAGACTGGGCAGAACCATTTGTTACAGCCCCTCAAACCTTCACCTTCCAGTGAAAATCTCTACTCTGCCTTCACCAGTGATGGTGCCCTCTCGGTACCAAGCCTTTCGGCGCCGGGCCAAGGTAAGACTCTAAATGCAGTTAGTGTAATTAGCAATGGAAATGAATGAGTGACTTCATGACACCTGATTTTTAACCCCTGGTATAAAGTAGCATTGGGGTCCCCCGCCTATGCATGGAGGCTGATAAGGATGTTTGCAACTGGATTTCTAGCTTCTCACTCAGGTGAAGTGTGAGGTGGTTGAAGGTATGAAACCCCAAAGACAACACAAGAGAGTGTAGTGAGGTGGTGGCAGCGAAGTTCTGCTGACCTGGGAAAGGTGTTGGCTCAGAGGAAGAGACAGATGAGACTGAGGGGTTGGAAATCAAAGTGAGACCTAGGAATGGGCAGAGCAGGTTTGATGTTAACAGATAACTGAAATGGTTGGAAGTGTCTGAAGACTTGGAGTCTTAGTGCTTTTAGACTTCCTAACTGTTTTGGCTGTTTCTGTCAATGGAGTTTTTAACAGTAAAAGGTAGAAAAAGGCTCATGCTCTTTAACTGTGAATTATCCTGGAAGGAAGAGTCAGTGTAGGAGGATGAAATGGTGGGAGCAGTAAATTGTTCATTTACTCAGGTTTCTCAAGTTGTGGGTTGCTTGTTATTAGTATGCTATCAAATAATTTCTCAGGCGTAGCTCTGACTTACTTGGTAAAGAGGGATTTTTTGTTTGTCAGTAAGGGGATGATTTCTTTACTTATCTGAACTTAGCTGTTCCAGGCTTTTTTCCCTTTGCACATCTTTTTGAAAAGCTTTGCCACAGACAGTTTGAATACATCAATTCTAATGTGTGGTTTTGCTGAAACTGGAGAAGTACATACAGAAAATGGAAACGGACTTTATGGAAGAATTTTCCATAGAGGTTTTTTTTAAGGAACTGTTTCAGGCATTTTGGAGCTACTTGAATCATCTCCCTGCATCTAGAGTTGTGCAGTACCATTTAATAATTGGGTACTTTTGCCAGGATTTGTCTTTCCTATAGATTGCATCTTTATAGTTGGGTTATGTCCTGGAGAGTAGCAGTGCAAACGTGGCCTCGTGTCTGGAGGTGCTGGAGGGAGTCCCTTCACTCCGTATATTGTCTGTGTACTCTTTGGTCCGCACTTTGAGACTTATCTTGTGTGTCGTGATTGCATTTCACCCTTCCAACTTCAAGTTGCTAACATCTTGTAGTGGTGTTCTGTCTCTTCTCCTCTCCTTTCTCTGTTCTCCCCGTTCTTGTTTTCTCACAGGCTGTGCGAAGTTTAACTGTGCATCTGAGAGAGTGACCTTCAAGCCTGGTGGCAGGAGGACCCGATTTCTGAGTACGCCCTGCTTGGCTCTTTGTGTGTAACACCTTTACTCCTTCCTTGTCTGGTTTTTGTTTCGTCTTTTTGGTTTTTGTTTCTGCTGCTTGGATCTGTCTCGTGCAGCCCATTCTCATCTACCACCTTGTATTCCCTCCCACCCCATGGCTCAGCTCAGCTGCTCTTAGCAGGCCTTTAGAAGTTTGGGTTCTCGTGTTAGGTGTTCTCTGCTGTCAAACTCACTGTAACGAGCACTCATTTTCCCTAAACCTCCAGTGGAGACTTTCAGGACAGGTCAGTGAAATGACACAAACTGGGGAGAGTTAGCAAGGCCCGTCGGTAATTTTGCTTCAGCATATGTTAGATGACACTGTAGGGGGGATAATCTTCCTAGTGGAAGAGTGAGGAGGATTTGTTTTCCGGGTTATCCCTTAGCTGGACACTGCCGTAGCTGCTGGGGGAGTGTTGCCCTGCCCCGGCAGTGTGCTTGTGGCACAGGTGGGGTGTGTGTCCCCGTGCTCTCCCCGGAGCCGGTGACGGTGCAGAGCTTTGATGCCACCTGTAGGCAGCTCGTAGCGACGACTTGTGTTCATTAACAGACGGCTATAAAAATCCAAGTGTTAAAGGGTTTTTAAAATAATTAGAGAATATTTCCAGGTAAACTCAGAAGAACCTTACCTACTAATGGGCCCAGGTTTAGAAGTTTTTCTTGTGAATTGGAGATATATGAAACTATCTTGAAACTTTGAAAACTAACTAACTATGAAACTTTTACATTTTATGAAATGTAAAACAAATAGCAGTAAAGGTGGGTAAATAGACATTTTCAGACATCCTGTCAGCCCTCACAAGCTAGCTTGCAGCTCTTTTCAGAATCCTCTCATTTGTACTTACATTAGGCCAGACTTACAAGAGAGCCTCAAACTTCTGATGTGGCTGAAATAACAATACGCTTGAGCCAAGGCTGCTGGTGTGATGCTTTCTATTGGGAGTGCTGCAACATCTCCCATGCTGCTTCTTCAGGCTGGACCCTTTACATGTCTGACATTTGTTTCCCACCATCTGGAATGACTGGATATGAGGAAGTTTGGAGTGCTGTGAGGAGCCCTCCTGTCGCTGCACTGCATGGCAGTACCACACATCTGCATCATCTGTCTTGCTGTGCTTGGCAGGGGCTCAGCTGAGCCAGAGCTGTGTGTGGGAACTGGGCCTGGCCTTCTGCAGAGACAGCTGCAATGCAGCCAGCCCCGTCCTCGGAGAAAGGAAGGGAGGCAGAGGGAGGGAAGCTCCTTCCTGGCTGTTCAGTTTCGCACTAATCTATCCCACTTCACTGGATTTGGGATCTAAGTGCTAAAAGTATTTAATTTTTCAAGTTGAGCAGCTTTAAGTGTTTTTGCTGTGTATATTAATGTGCAGATGTGCACTGACATCTGCACTCTTAAAATTTAATGTTCCATTTTTGGGAGAAGTTAAATTCGTACCAAAGCTGACTTAAAATCATTGTTAGTCTGGCCTGTCCTTTTTTGGGGAAGGGAATATGAAGAACAGCCAATCTGTTTCTAGAATTGACATTGAACTGAATATATGCGACTATAATTTATTTCCAATGCCTTGGCTTGCTGTAAATTGACCATCATCTGGCTGTAACAGTACTTTGGCATGTGTATCTCTTGCTTTTGGGACTGATGCTAAGGGAAACAGATTCCTTTTGAAAAGTGTTGTAGCTGTCCTGTAAAAGCAGGTAATACTTGGCATGGCTCAGCTTGGCCTGGCACTTGGCTTGCTGCAGGCTGCTTGCTTCCTGGAGCCTTGTCCTTGAAGTGCTGTCGCACACTGCTGTGGAGAGTGACAGCTGGAGAAGAGACTGGGCTGGAATCAACGGTGCTGAGGAAACAGTGCAGTGATTGATGCTTTTAACTGTGCAGCTGGAGAAACAGAGTGCTACAGCTTGGCAGGGAATGTCCGAACTGTTTTCACACATCTGAGAAAAGAGGGTGACAAACTAAAAGCGCTTGACCTATCAAATAAATCTGTTGCTGGTTGAAATTTGATAGCTGTAAAATGTTTCCTACATCCTGGCAAAAATGGAAGATGTACTTGCTTTTCCTTTAGTGATAACAGCCACAGTTGTGACTGTGTGATAACAGTTGTGACCTCAGTGTCTCCTGACATTCTTCACGATGGTTTGGGAATTATGAAGAATAAATGTAGGAGGCTGGGCCTCTTCTTTGTGATTAAACTGTCAGACGAGTCTTTGAGTTTGTCTAGAATGTCCCAGTAGTGAATGTAAAAGCCCTGCTGTGCTGTGCCCTCTGTTTCTCACCAAGCTTTTTGTAATGTTTCCTGATACTAAACATTTCTCACTGTTTCTCTTATCTTTAACAAATTACTCTCTCTTTGTGCTTCAGGGAAGATGGTGAAAAAAGTCTGTCCTTGCAACCAGCTCTGTAGTAATTATCTTATTTCTGTTATCTCCGATTCCTGATTGTAAAGCTATTCATCAGCTTTTCCTGGTCACTGAAGCCTTACGTCCCTGACTCTGTCTCCAGCACAGCATCTGTCTGTCTGTGTTACGCCCTCTAATGTGTGCTCTGTCCTTAGGATACTGACTAGTGTGGTGCTGCCCTTGCAGCCAGGTGGAGGCAGGCAGAGCCTCCCCTTCCCTGTGGAGCTCTGCTCTTGCTAACGAGAGCCACGTCAGGGCCAGTTGCTCACTGTAATGTGCTTGAGTTGTACTCAGAGCAGCTGCTTGGTTTGGGCTTTGATGGGGCTTGTCACCTCAGTGATGGATCCAATTGCAGACACTCCTCCAACGTTTTAAAAGCCTAGGAGTAAGCCATCAGAGATCTGCCGTGTGTCTCCCAAAGCAAGAGATGTTCAGAAAAGCCTGTGTGTGCACATGTTGTTTAAGACTGTTGTAAAGGTGTCATTTGACTGCTGGTTTATGGGGGGAAAAAAATCCAAGGGCAGGATGAAGGCATTATAGGTAGTGGGCTGGAGAGAGAGAGCCTGTTTCACTTCAGATCCCTCATGTCAGAGCAGAACTGGGGACGGCTGCTGTGACCGAGCAGGAATGTGGGGGGCTGTTTCCATGGAATGCTACAAGTTGAAGCACTTGCTTTTCAGATTCTTCTGGATGGCAGTTTCTGCAGGCAGTGAGTGTGTCAGAGCTAAAATGTGAAATTCCTGAGAAGTCAGTTTTAAATGGACATTACGTGAGAGCTCTGCTGTAATGCCATAGGCTGGTATGTCTGGGACCTGAGATGGGAGCTCCCTAACAAAATCCCTTTGGGAGACAAAGCTCTGGCAGCCTTTGTCACCCTGAACCAATCTAGTTCTTTGGAAAACTCTTAATCCCTTCAGCTGAATGTGCTGTAGTAGATGCCTTCATTAGCTGTCCCCTTTCCGTAGCATGAGGAAGCTCTCCAGTGTAGGGCCCGCGTCCAGAGTACTTAGTGATTAAAGTGGAAATGTGGAATAGCACAAGTGGATGCTGGCCGTGGCCATCCTGAAGAGGATGAGAGCAAGTGTATCAATTCCTGCATGAACCCTCATGGTGGAATGTGATTATTACTGGTTTTGGCAGTGTTCCCCCTCCCCCAAGTACCTCTTTCTTGCTTTTGCCTCATTTGTCTTTAACTTCACCTTTCACATCATTGCTCTTATTAAATGATTGTATGCAGAGCCCTTTCCACGTGATGCATGCTTAAGGTTCTTGTTACTTCACTGCAGACTTTCCTTGCACCACACAGTGTGTTCCTGCTCCTCCCCATCAGTGCTGCAGCCTCACTCCCTGCTCAGGGAACCTTCTCCTTCCCTTGCCGTGTGTTCTCGCATGTCTGCCCCCACTAACAAGTCCTGCCCCGCCTGCGGGCACCCACATGGAGCCACTTCCATGCTTGAGCTGGGACTGGTGGGATGGACCCGTGTCCTTCCCTGCTCAGCACTACTAGAGGCAGTAACACTTTGTTTATTTGTCCTGCATAGTAAGTATGTCACCTTCCTAATCCACTCCTCAGTACGAAACATTCCTGCAGGGGTTTGGAACCAGTTCTTTCTTTGAGACAGTGGTGGCCAGGCATGTGGCTGATGGCCAGGGAACATGGGACAGGTGAAGGTGCTGCCAGGGAAGACACAGCGACTCTGTCATTTGGCCTGTGCAACAGACACATGTTAGATGTTTGTTGCTGGCATTTCTGCTGATCCACCTCTAAATGGGTTCCCTTCAGAAATGCCTGCCATCAACTCAGGTTTTTGTGGATTTCCCAGGTGCAGTCTCCTGAGGGAGCAAGTAGAAATATTTGAGGAACTTTAGGAATAGGTGAGGATGAGCGTTTGCAAGCAGTGCTGTCTTTAGCCCTGCCGATGCTGATTTTGTTGCTGGGTCTGCCCTGGTGGTTAACTGGCACTTCCACGTCTGTAAATGAGGATACTTTGCAACACTGCTGGGAATTTAGGATCCTAGGTACCACACGATTTCTTTGCTTCCTATTACAAGGTCTACCTTTTAAAAACCTAGGTTGGAGTGCAGTTGCTTGTTTATAAATATGAGGGGCATAGGAAGGCTATCCAAGACAAAGCTTCTAGGTTGGTTTTTCCCCCCACAGGATAATGCTCAGCAAGCTTTCTAGCAGAACTGAAACCTGGCATTTATGTGAAGGGGTTTTGTGTTCTTGCAGTGAAAAGAGAAACCTGTCAAAGCTTATCTGAGGAACTACTCTCACTTCTGCCTTCTTTAAGCTGTATTAGTTGTTTGCATCTCAAGTGCTTATTTTTCTGACTTAGGAAATCTGAACATAATGGCAAAAAAATGCTTTCGGAGGCAAAAAGCAAAATTTAATGCAGTGCAGACTTTCCCTGCTGATCCTGGCTGTTTGGTGGATGAAGACAGTCCCATCTGGTTATCCTCAACAGAAGTATGGCAGCTATTGGAAACAACAGTTGCTGTTTCTGACTGGGGATTTTTTTTTTAATTTTTAAAATTTTTTTAAATTTTTTTTTGGTAAACTGGTTAAATTTTTCTCTTCATTTCACAAAGTGGAGATAATTTGCTACAGAGCAGCTGGCGATGCTGATTTTACTGCTCCTTATTCAGCATCCAGCAGTGTCCTCCAAGGTGGAACTGACCTGTGCCAGTAGCGGTTGCTGCTGGTTAAGAGGCGTAGGATGAGAGAGCGACGTGCCTGTGCTGTCATTCAGTGCTGGAATCTAATGTCCTTCTTCTTCTACAAACACCTGTAGGCTGCTGCCCTTCCCCTCTTAGGATGACCACTTGCAGCACTTCTTGCAAAGTAAACCTATCTGTGAAACTCTGAATCTGAGAAAATGCCTGTAGGAGTCCTTGCAGTTCCCACTTCAGTGTGTCCTGGAATTGAACCTCAGAATTAATCTGCATGGCATTTTAACTGGCTCTCTCTTGGTGTGCCATTACCACAGTTGTGTAATGCACTGGAGAGGCTTTGAGCCGAGGTGTGATGGCTGTGCTTGTGTTTGTAGGGACCAGCAGCACCAACACCGTGGGGGCTGCAGTGAACAGCCAGGCTCCCCAGACCCAGCCCACGGCCATCGCCTCGAGCCGCAAGGGCACCTTCACGGACGACCTGCACAAGCTGGTGGATAACTGGGCCCGGGATGCCATGAACCTGTCTGGCAAGAAGGTTGGCAAAGGGCACAGCAGCTACGAGGTGAGGTGTGATCTGTGAGGGGTTCTGGTGAGAAGCTGTGGGTGTCCTTCTGGCTCCCTGGGGTTCCAAGTGCAGCTGGAGCACAGCTGGCACGGCAGCTCTAGAATGCTTTTAGCTGGCCCTTTCTGTGGAGGATGGATTGCCTGCTCTGGAAAGGAAGGGGAAAACTAGAGGGGAGTGCCATGGCATGTCCTTGTGAATACCCATTGGGAGCGGATTATGGACCAAGGGGTGGACTGGTGGTTTTTAAAGCACAGTTGTGTAACTTCTCTCGGTGGCTGGATTACCTTTCAGGGCCCTGGAATGGCAAGAAAATTCTCGGCACCAGGTCAGCTCTGTATCTCTATGACATCTTCCCTGGGTGCTACGCCCATCCCTGCAGCATCAGCTACCTCTTTAGGTCCCTTCAGCAAGGCCATGTGCCCCCCGCAGCAGTATGGTTACCCAGCAGCGTCCTTCCCCCCGCCCTGGAGCGGGGCAGGGGGGCCAGCACAGCCACAGCTCGGCCAGTTCCAGCCCGTGGGTGCCACATCTTTGCAGAGCTTCAACATCAGCAATTTGCAGAAGTCTGTCAGCAACCCTCCAGGCTCCAACCTGCGGACCACTTAGCCGTGCCCGGGGACCCTGCTGGCTACACCTCGGGACAGGACATGGGGAGGGAGGTGGGGCCCTGTATCACCTACTAGTGCTGCAATGAACTGGTAGCTTGCCAGACTGGGAATGAATTTGTCTTTTCCAACCATTGCTGTCAACTCTCTGTAGCGGGAGTTTCCCCACACGCTCGGAAGGGGGAGGAGGATGATCAGCATCCTTGTGATGGGACAGTGCTTTCCACCGAGGGGGGCTGCTCTTGTGCGCAGCGAGAGCTGTGAAGAGAAGCCGTGGGGTCAGTTCGTGCAGTCTTGCTGTAAAATTTTTCTGGTTTGAGGCTGAATCCACATGTGTGGAGGTGGGAGAGCTGAACCCTAGCATGAGGCTTTAGCATGCTTCTCGCCTCTCCCTGAAGAACCAAGATCAGGAAAAAGCTGTCCAAATCCCCCTCCTCTCCCTCTCCCCAGTCGATCGTATCTGGCTCTGAAATGATGGGGCACACGAATGGACTTGCGGTGCAGCCCGTGCTTGATAGGTCATTACTGCTTTAAGTAAGATATTAACAGCTTTGACTGCAGCATTAGAGCAATTTAAATTGTTAAAAAAATTTTTAAAAGTTCCCTGCGGACATGTACTTACCATCAGTTTTGATGTGGAAACACTGTGATATATAAATGTTGTTGGACAACAGTAGTTTAAAAATGAGTGGAATATAGAGGGTTAAAAAAGTTAAAAAGAAAAAATGGGAAAAAAAGCTAGCTATATCCTTATACTTATTGGAGACACTTTAACTTTTTCCTTTGTATTTTCATTGTATTAGATAAATAAATGTGAATGTAAAATTGTATAAATTAATGTACTTGAATACTTGTCTGTTCTCCCAGTATGCTTGCTGGATATTTTAGTGCCTTGGACTTCTCTTGCTTCTGCAGTTTAGCGTCGTCTTCCCAGCAGAGCCCAGGTGGGCAGAGGGCAAGTTGAGGGCAGGATGTTTGTGCCCAGTGCCCGGGACATTCCGGGCTCCTGTTTGGAGCAGGGGTGTGGAGGGGAGGTCACCGAGGCCGCGGGTCGGAGCAGCGTTCTGTGTGTGGGGAGACTTGTCCGGGCGGGCAGAGCTGAAGGTGTGGGGTGACAGGGGCCAGGTGGGCTGGGATGGAGGGGTGCAGGTGAGGCTGAAATGAGACAACCAGTATTGGCTCTGGAGGCAGCAGGGCTGGGTCAGAAACGGAGAGAGGATGGGGAGAACGTGTATCTTTGGGGAAGAAAGGCCCAACTTAAGATGCAGTTTGACTCCACCTGTGAAGTGGTAAAGATGTTTGGTCAGGATGTGACTTGAGGGAGAGGTGCCATTGCTCGTTGGCATGGGCTTGTCTGCTGGGATTGCTTTTCTTACCTTTTTTTTGGTAAAATTCATTTAAGCCAGGAACAGACTCCTGGTGCAACGTCCATTGCCGGCAATGGATGTACTTGAAATAGCCGGCATCAAGAAGTTTCCTCTGTCTTACTTGGAGGATTTACAGTTTTGTTCACTCTTAACAAATTTCAAGCTGGTACCAGGACTGTCACTATCTGTCACTTGTCACCTCTTAGTACCTCTACTGTATCTTCTGCTTTGGTCATTCTCCCTTTTCGTATTTAAGAAATACTGGTTTCCTCTTCAAAGTCAAAATAATACCAGCCAGTATTTATGTAGTGCTGCAGAAAGCTGTGAAGGATGAGGGTGCAGCTTCCTGGTGCTTGGGAGAGCAGCTCACTGGTGTCCTGGAGGCTGGTGCATCACAGGGGTGCCACTTGCCCACGTCTGTTTCTATCTCGGAGCGCTGTTCCCTGCTGGGCCCTTAATAGGGAGTTTTTGTGTCTGCGGGTGTTCTCACTGTTTCATTTTCACAAAGAAACGTGCGAGATGCTTTCCATTCCTGTCACTTTGTTTTGCGGCAGTTGTGGCAGCAGGGCAGGCCCGGGCTGGAGAGGAGCGGCCGAGGCCGGGTGGTTCTGTGGGACAGGCGCAGGTGGGAGCTCCGGGGGGACGGGGGCGGCTCCACGGGCAGCGGGAGAGCGGCGGGGCCGGGGCTGAGGCCAGGCGCGCACCTCTGTCCCGCAGGATGGATGCGGGGGAGGCTCTTGAGCACGCCCAGGGGAAACAGGAGCGGGGACAGAGCTGAGGCAGTAATGAGACCAGGGCAATACTCGCGGCAGAGGAACTGGTCAGCTGGATGCAGCACTTGGTTATTTAAATTTGGTCTAATAAGTTTGAGGTCGTTTTTTCACTTAATGTTATGCAAAAACTGGTTTTATTTACCATTGATTTTTTTTTTTTTCTCCCTCCCTCTCCTCCTGTGGATGAATAACTGAAGTCTAGAGGAATAAACTAATGCTACTGAACTGTTAAATTATTTTGTTTAATATTACACTTTGAGTATCTTTTTCCACATAAAATCTGTTTCTGAATTACAAGCGTTTTCTTTACATTATTTAACAATGTACACTGTAAAAAATAAAAATAAAAAAAATAAAATTAATTGAAACTTTGGGCTTCCCTGGCCGTAGTTAGTTGTGTTTTGCACTGAACCCTTCTCCTATAACTGTGCCCCGTGCTGTAGTTTGTTACCTTTGTAGAATATTGAATGAAGCCATTCAAATAAACCAAAACTGCTTTGGTTGAGCTGTGGGTTTTCCTGTGGAACTGCAGGTTCCAGCCCCTCTGTCCTCTTCCTGCAGTGATGTAACTCTTACCCAGTTACCAGTTTGTCACGGGAAATACAAGGAACCCAATTTACTGAGAACCTTCACTGCTCAAAGGCAGTGACCTGTGACGAGCCTCTGGCCTTTGACAGGGCACTCCAAAACGAGGTCCTGCAGATAATCCCTAGAAGGGCTCTTGAGGCGGGGAGTGGCCTGAGGGAGGATAAGGGTTCAGCTGTCACCGCTTTTAGGGCTGAGACTGGCACGAAGCTGCCGAGTGCGCCCAGCTGTGCCGGACAGGAGCTGGTGGCTGTCCCCGTGGCAGCGGGGGCGGAGGGAGGGAGCGTCACGGCCGCGTCCTGTGCTCGCTTTTGGCAGCGAGGCACGAGCAGGGTGTCCTGAGGGCCCTTCCCGGCTCTTTGTGCCGGCTCCCCTGCCCTCTGCTCGGGGTGGATGCGAGCAGGGATGTGGCCCCTGCGGGGCTGGGACGAGGGACTCCTGAGCGACCTCAGTGACCGGAATTCAGCCCTCGGGTTTGAAACGGTAACGGTCGAGAGTGGAGCGACTTCACAGCGTCGTTCTCAACTGCAGCCTTGCGGGAATTTGGTATTTCTAAACACTAATTGCTCCTGCATTTCTTTCCATTTTAAGAACAGCTTCTGTTATGAGTCATGCTGCGCAAGGCTCGAAGGGAAAAAAAAGCTCCAAGTTTAAGTTTTCCTGCCCTTTTCAAAGGGACCAATCGCGAGAGGCTCCTTGCAGTGCCTGTGGTGGAGGAGGCACAGCTCTATTCGCACTGTTTCCAGAGCCAAGGAAGCTGAGGCCGTTATTTTTGTATCAGACTTTTAAATTTTTTTCATTGTTTAAGTTTGGATCAGCTTTGAATCCAGTAATTCGGAAGGTCTGCACCTCCCTTCCTAGCAGGTATATGGTTTCAGCAGCGAGGGCATGACTCAAACGTGTGGAATGTGCTTCTTCCCTGAGCTGTTCTGAAGGCAGCACTGACTTGGCCAGAAACAAGGACGGTGAAATGTGGAACTGTTTTCTAGATGTAATCTGTTACCGTTAATTATGGCTTGTCCTGTCTTTCCATGCTGAAGTCAATCCCTGTCCTTTGTCCTGTTCAGGAGGTAAGTGGATAGGAGAGGATCTTGTAAGGGAAAAGGACTGATTAAATGATGAAGGCAGAGTAGGAGGAAGAGGAATAAATGCTGAATATTCCAAATATATTTACATTTAGACAGAGCAGTGAGGCAAACCTTGGGAGTAAGGTCCCGTTTGAAGCCTGGCATTGATTTCAGGGTAGGACTAATCCCAGAGTTTGTGCAAATTTTCCTGGTCCAGCTGTAACTTGCAGTCATGAGGCGTCATTCTGCTTGCCTCCAGCGCTGCAGAACCAGGCTCCCCCACGGGCACCTGGGGACGGTGACACCACTCCTGCCAGGAGCAGCACTGCCAGCGCGGAGCCGCCGGGCTGAGCCCTGCCGTGGTGCTGCCCGGTACAGAACCGGCCAGCCCAGCAGAACTGCTCCCTTTCCTGCACCGAGCTGCTCGGAAAGGACAAGGGAGTGTTCTTCCAGCACTGCTTTACCAATTCTTCCTTCGGCCTGCTCGTTAGAAGGACCAGCAGTTGGCTTCGCTGTAACCTCTGAACCCCTGTGAGGTTTCTGTTTGCCCATCCTGAAGCAAAGGAGGCTGCGCAGGTGCAGTGCTGCCCCTTTAGCTTTAGAACGTGTTGCCTCCTTTGAGGCTGTCCGACAGGGAACGAGGTGGAATGGCTGGAAGGGCACAGAGGCACGAACGGCTCCCAGCCGGGTTTGTTTTTCAAATTCATGTTTATTTCTGTACTGAAAAGGGCTGAAAGCTTATTTAAAAACAGCAGTGCAGCTCCCATTCATGTTCCAAAGGAATGGAGCAAGCACGGGGCTGCCGTGAGCGGCGCTGGCAGCGCTCCTGCCCTGAGGCACAGGCACGGCCGGGGGTGCTGCCGCTGCACGGACGGCGGGGAACAGGCTCGGGAACAGGCTCGGGAGCCGGAGCCTCGGGAGCAGGCTCGGGAACCGGAGCCTCGGGAACAGGCTCGGGAGCCGGAGCCTCGGGAAGAGGCTCGGGAGCAGGCTCAGGAGGAGGGAGGGGCTCTGCCCCGGTCCTGCAGGCACAGGGTGGGGCTGCACCTCAGACACCGCCAGTGTCACCGCCGGCCTCGCCGGGTGCGCAGCCACAGCGCGGACCTTCTGTCCTCCGGGCACAACCCACCTGCTCCCCCATGTACTGAAAACCTCTCGTCTCCGTGCTGGAATGCAGCACTGAGGGACAGAGACAAGCCATGAATTGCATCTCATTTTCAACAATCCATTCTGTTACTGCTTCAGGCAATTTACAGGTAATATCCACTGGCAATAGGGCCGCAGGTCTCGTGCTGCAGAAGCACAAATGACGGCGTGCTTGTAGAAAAAGGCATCTGAAATACATCATAACCTAAGAGTACATGAAGTTTTTGCTGATTGTATGAAACTCTTCTCTGTTGCTCCACCGTAATGTACAGCAGAGTCCATGACACAATTTGGAAAGGCAGCTGCAGTCCTGTGATGTAATCCATGACAGAGGCACAGATCCCACCGGGTGCCTCACGTAGGTTCCAGCCTCCTTTTCTTCAAGCTCTGACTTCTCCTGAGGGGGCTGCACCCTGCCAAACAGGGACAAAGTGAGAAATGGACATTTTTTTTCTGCTTCTCAGTGTGTTCCTCAATTCTTTTTCTAACTCTTCCTTGAGAGGACAGTAGGATGGAAGAAAGCAGACAGTATTCCAAGCCCACTGTCCCAGCATCTGCAGCCAGGTCCAAAAGAAAGGAATGTTTGTCCCACTGGATTTCCCCAACCTGCCGAGCGCCCCCGTGAAGCCAGAGCTCAGTCACTCATGGCAGCACCTACCTGGGGTGTGCTGGTGGGCACAGCTGGTGCTGGGGGCTGCAGCAGGGGGCTGCAGCTGGGCCAGCCTGGCAGAAGCTTTGTGCTGGCTCGCCCTGTGGGGTGTCCTGCTGCGAGTGCCCATCTGCTGACGGCCACGGGGCGTCTCAGGGGCCTGCTGTGCAGCTGAGGAGGGCTCTGACATCTTGGCACCCGTTACCTTTAGGTCAGTGCTCTCCAAGGAAATGTCCCAAAGCTCAGGATCATCTGGAAGGAATGAGAAGGGGATCCATGACACAGCACTGTACCACAGGAATGGCAGTCGCTCCAAGACCAGCACCTTCTTCTCCTATAAGCAGTGACCACTATAACATTTAATCTGTAAAGCCTCTCTTATGTCAGTGGGCAGCAGGGTCCTGCCCCTTGTGCTCTGGAGGTCAGCAATGTCCAGGCACCATGGTGTGTGACCCAAACATCCATGGTTATATTGAGAAAAAGCACACCCCAAATCCCCCCCAGGTTCTGTTTTGAGCAGTATCACCTCAGGAAAAGGGTTTACCAACAAGTGTAACAACTGTACTGAAGAGCCTAAGTGTGACACCCCCCACAGTGATGGACATCAGCTCCCTGCCACTCAGGCAAAGTTTGTATTGTTAAGGCCAGAATCACACACTTCTGTTATTCCAGTTCTTCAGAGCTTTTACCTTTACACTGTATTCTGAATTAAGCTGGTTTAAGTGCCAATGATTTAACACTTTATTACTCATCCCTCTTTGGCCGACCTGCAAAGAACTCCTCTTCTATTGCCAGCTCCTGCTGTACTTCTGCTGCAGTGCTGTGCTTGACGGGAGGATCGGATGTTGCTGCAAGGAGGCAGCACAAGAAGAGATTAAAACCAGAAATACAGAAACCAGAAACACCCTTTGGCTCCTTCTTGGAAAGTTGCAGATTTAATGCTGCAGGTTTAGAGCTGGCATTCCTGACACTTTTGGAACACAGAGGGGGGAAATGTGATAATGCTCCTTCCTTTGGCCCCACAGGTGTATTGATGGCACAGAACAGCACATGAAGCTGGCCAGGCTCCTGTACCGTGGGTAACCTCTGCCTGCCAGCAGCTCTCACAGGAAATGCCAGTTTTTAATGCACCTCTCACCCTGTTTGCTGCTGGGAGTAGCTCCTGGGACCTGCTGCTTTTTCTCCATCTGCTCCCGGAACTGCTGCTGCAGCCGCTTCTGGCGCAGTTTCCTCTCGTAAGTGGCATCACACTCCACGGCCAGGGACTCTGTGCTCCTGTCCCTCCCCCCAGCAAACACAAAGTTAAACAGGACCTCAGCAATCACATTTTGTGAAGAAAAAATTCATTAAGAAATAACAGTAAAGAAAATCCACTGAACTAGTGTTTTATGGCATCTTTGGAATTGAGCTGCCCACGTGTTTTAAAAGGCCTAGTAACTTCTGATACAGCTTAAAAAATAAATTTATAACAACAGTCTCACCTGGGAGCGTTGAGCTGTTTCTGATCTGCTGTCACTACAGCAGCCTCTGTCTGGCCAGGCTTACAGCCAGGTGTCACCTCACAATGCTGTCTCCCTGCTGCGTTCTGCCTTTCCACATAGCTGCTGTATCTTGCTTTCTCTATTTCAGGCTCATAGTCCTGTATTTTAGCTTTGACCAAGTCTAACTCAGGGGGTACCTGGTAAAGGAGAAAAAATAAAAGGTTCAGAAATTTCATCAGGTTAATGAAATAAGCACTGGTTAAAAATCTATTTTGTTTGCTCTAAGTTGAACAGTAAGTTAGAAACCTGCAGTGCTCTTTCAGTACCCAGTAACTCAGTCAGTTAATCATTAAATCCCTGTGACTTTGTGTTGGTTTAATTGTTCAGTGCTTCAGGGCAGATGGTGAGGTCTCCCCACGCTGCTCTGCAAACGAGAACAGGTGTTGGTGATCGATGCAGGGCTCTACAGCTTCTCAGAGAGCCCCACAAGGCTCTTGCTGGGTCTGGTTGTTTTACCGGTCAGTTTTCCTGCTTGTGCTAAAGGGCAGGGCCAACCTTTACTGAGTTCTGAGGAAGGGACACCATTCCTGTTTATTAAAGATAGGATGTTTTGGCTCTGTCACTTTACAAGTGGCAATGCCTCTGACAGTCAGCCACCCTGGCAAACCAGAGATCTGGGCCATCTTTACCTGGTGAGGTGTCACTTTGGATCTGCCCCTACAGTGTTTGACAGGACTGCCTTGCAGCTCTGGGCCTCTAGCAGAGTTTGGCAAGTCCTAGTGTGATTGAAGGCAGCTTTACTATGAAAGTCCATGGATCAGCAGTTGCAGAGGGCTTCCTTTTCCCTCCTTCCACAAGGCAGGTCACTGTCCAGAAGCCTCCTGCCCCCAGGTGGTGCATGGCAGGATCCATGCTGGTTACTGAGGTGCCCCTTCAGGAACATTCTGCTGGGTTGTGTGAGCTGTTTGTTAGGAAGGCTATTGGTGTCAGAGCTGGTGACCCTCAGGAACGAGATGCACTGGCAGCACCACTGCTAAGCCCTGTGAGTGCAGGAGCAGGGGCAGTGGGGGCTCTGCAGCCCCTGCTCTCAGCCCTGTACTGCACCTGCCGGGGAAGCTTGCTCACGGCTCGCAGGTAGTCTTTGTCCAGGATGCAGTTCCCAAGAGCATTCCCAAAGCACCTGAGAAACAAGAGGGCTTGCTGTCACTGAAAACCCTTCATTCCCACACAGCTTCTGAAAATGTACAAGCGCTGATCTTCACTTACTTGAGTGCCCTCTTCAGTCCATCTGTTACTGCCTCCTTTCTTGCCTTTTCTAAGGATAAGGCCTTAGACTTCAGGCCTTCACTGACTCCATATCCCACATCTTCATGGTACGACCCATCCTGCAGTACAGTTTCAAACATAAGGGGATTTTATACATGCAGGTGCTGTGCTTTCCCAAGCCTGGTTACTTGCTCTTAGCTGTTTGTGCCACAGCAAGGTCAGTGTTTAGGACAGCAGCAGGTTCCTTAATGCAGAGCAGTACCCGAGGACTGTGCTCTGACCTGTGCAAGGACTTTCATTCACAGCTTCAGGCAATTGCTCAGCTGCAGTCAGAGCCAACAAAAAAACCCACTTACCTTAAGCTGAACTTTCACAAAAGCACAGACACCCACGTAGAACCTGCCATTGTTGAGGTCAACAAAGTCTGCAAGGAGATATTTTAAGTGTTAATTTATGAAAACAACAGTGGAAAAAACCCTGTTGCCTATGAAAGTAATTTCTTTCCTATGATCTACTGGAAGTCTGCAGTTTGCAAATACTTTGCACAAGGTTTTATCATGGACAGAATGTCTGAAGAGCTGAACAGGCTGCAATGCAGCTCCCAGTTCAGAATCTCTGAAGTACCTTACTTCACACCAAAAGCAACGCTACATAATACACACAGAGCACTCCAGTTAGCAGTCTTGCAAGTCTAATAGAAACATGTCACATGTCTGAAAGGAAATTTGGGATCAAGTAACTCTGCTCTGGGGTCCAAGAGTTCTTCTGTACTCATCTGGTGTATTTGTTTAATTGTTTTGTAAACCTGCTGAAGGTGCAAGCCCTTTTTCTACCCAGGAATTTAAAACAGAATCCTCTCTGAATTTCGAAGGAATGACTTGTTATGGCAGTATCTGGAAAAGGCAGAAGTTTGAAGGATGTCAGTCTTTTCTTGACTGAAAAGGGGGAAAGAAAACCTTGGCGCAGAATAGATGGAAAGCAATGAAGTAAGTTGTTCTATTTCTAGAATCTACCAGCCTGAGTTAAGAAAAGATTTCTGAAGGTGGGGGAGAAGGAAGAAGGTAATTTAGGCTGCTGCTTTGACCTACTTCAACAACCAGTCTTCAGCATAAGTACAGCAGCTCTGCAAACAAGGACAACGCTCCTCTGGCAGGTTCTGTTTCAGCTATCAACGTGGAAGAGGCTGAAGCTTTAAGATCACCTGAACACCATATTATGGTTGAAAAATTTTTCCAAAGTTTTCTGTTGTAAAAACCTCACTACTAGGTATTAGCTAGAAGAGAAATCTGCAGAAAGAGATGGGTCCCTAAAGATTAGGGGAATATTAACTGCTAATATGAACTGGTTAGTCTAAAAATTACAGGTGAGTATGAAAGCTGGCTCAAGACTGCTGGGTGTTAAATAGTTTAATTGTAATTACTCTTGACTGAGTGTACCCATAGAGATCAGAGACTTGATTAAAACAGCTCAAGAATAATCATAAACACACTCAGAATAATGACTATGACAGATCTAAAATGAAAACAGAAGCTCCATTATTATTCAGTTTCTCTCATTTTTACTAACTGTTAAGACACCTGGAAGTTGCTCATGCCTCTGCCCAGGTGCTTTGAAGTGATGAAGTTGTAGCAGCTGAGGGCCCTTGGTCAGTTCAGCCTGGAGGAGGCTGAGGGGAGACCTCACTGCAGTTACAGCTTCCATGGGAGGGGAAGAGGAGGGGCAGGCACTGATCTCTGCTCTCTGTGACCAGTGACAGGACCCGAGGGAATGGCCTGAAGCTGTGCCAGGGGGGGTTTAGGTTGGGTGTCAGGAAAAGGTTTTTCCCCCCGAGGGTGGTTGGGCACCGGAACAGCTCCCCAGGGCAGCGCTCACAGCACCAGCCTGACAGAGCTCAGGAACTGTTCGGACAACGCTCCCGGGCACACGGTGTGACCCCTGGGCTGTCCTGGGCAGGGCCAGGAGCTGGACTTGGTGATCCTTGTGGGTCCCTTCCAACTCAGAACATTCTGTGATTCTGTGATGGAGACCCTGGCCCTTATTTGAGAGACCTTTCCTGCACAGTGAAACAAGAGGGAGCAAAGACTTTGCCCCCAAGAGATCCTCACCGACATTCTGCTGAGTGACTGAATGGGCCCAGCCATTGAAGCCAAACATTTCATTGGCCAGACTGATGACCTTGTGGCCCTCAATGTAACAGACCTGAAAAGAAGAGCACATATACATAAACATATATAGAAATACACAGCCTTGTGCACACATCTCTGCCCACTATTTTTAACAGAGATTACACATACCATCTACACTGAGGAAACCCAGCTAAGTCCAAGGTTCAGATAATGTGAATAAAAGGCTGATGGTGCAGCTGTAGGTGCACTCTCTTCCAGTAAATGTGGTGCAGATTAATATAACAACAATTAATATAACAAATATGACTTAATCAACAGAAGGCAGAGTGGGCACTAAAGATGGTAAATGCAGCCATTGTTATGTAATGTTTCATATAGTCCGGTTCTGGGAAAAAATAGGGAAAACATCTCAGTGTTGCACAAGTAGATAAGTATTCCTTTGTAGAGGATGAAGCAGTGAAAAATTAATTCTCTTTTTAAGTGTAAAAGGAATCTGTGGCTCAATAAAGGCCAGAATTTATGCCGTGCTCACTTTGCATTCATATCTGCATAATAAACTACTAGAGAGAAATTAACTTCAGAAAAAGAAAGGACTATTGTAACAATTTAAACCCTGGTTTTCCTGGAGAAAATAGAGTTGAAACATCATGTTTGTACCTACCTTCTGCCCTCCTCCTGCCTGCCGGCTGCTGATGTAGTCTGGGCCCAGCCTCTGACGCAGAGCGTGCTGGATAGCTCGGTACTCGCTGGCTGTGTACTGATACTGGACAAGAACAGGGCAACACACATCTTACTGTCCCTGTTTTAGCTTCCCCTCCTCTCCTAATAGCACTTCTTTATCCCAGTCCTTCCAAGGCGGGCATGATCCATTTTTTGGAACTGGGATGTAACAGGTAAGGAAACGCCTCAGGGTACGTACGTGCATCAGACTGGGGTTTTTTCCCCTTGATGGATACAGGCATTAATTACTGAGCTGCAGCAATTGTTTTTCATTAATAATCCCAGCCAAGCTTGCCACAAGCACACATGTAAATTTCTATTTTACTGCTTAAAACAACAAACATAATATCTCTGTGACCAACAAGAAGAGTTTATTTAAAAACTCCAACAAAACTGACGATTAACCTTACTCCACTACCTCATGTCACCAGGGCAGGGAGGACAGCAGCTCAGGAAAGCAGTCAGAATAGGAATTCCTTGAGTTGTCTAATTTCCTTGGGTAACTCCAACATCACTGGTGTCATTGGAGAACACCAGCACCACGGGAAGCCTGAAGTGTTGTAAGTTTAGGCTTGTCTTAGTAGAAATCCAATTTACAAAATGTAGCGAAGCCTAAATGTACGTTTGAGGATTTGAGAACTAAGCAGCTCATGCTGTTACGGCCTGAAGTGGGACAGAACAGAGGTTTCACCACTTAAATCATCAGTATTGTGTGTGCATGTACTGGCTGCCCTAACAATCCAGCAGAACACACAATTTTCTAGTGTGTGTGTGTGCCATATAAATTCCAACTCCTGCCAAACCGCTCTAATTTGTATTTAGTTCTAGTCAAACTTAAAGGAAAAACTTTGCTTTTTCTGACTCTAGAATGCAAGCCTGTAACCAAAAAGCAAAAGCAAAAAGGGAGAATGCACAAGCTTGTGCCATATTCAGGAACTATGTAGAAATGCCTATCATGGAGAAGAGAATTCACCACAAAAAGCTCTGTTCAGTCCAGATACAGTTTTCTTTTTTCAAATTATTTTACATTTTTTAAAAATTATTTTTAATAGCTTAAAGTAGTTGGCTTTTCTGAACCTGTACTGAGAATATGTGTAAGCATGATTCAGGCCACCTGGGAATAAGAGAGAATAAAATGAGACACACTTTTAAGATACAAGATTGAAACACCTTTTGAGGAGAATCCAAAGCAATTTATTATAACTCGAGGCATGCCAAGACTATTGCAGAGTGAAAATGTGAAATACAATTGGGTGTAGCATGATTCCAGCCTCACTGTACCCAAGTTTAAAAGGAACAAACATGCAGGGCAGATTTCTTGAAGTGTGAGCATGCAACTTGTGCTTCCCTCTTGGGCAAAAGGAACCGACCTGTCCGAAGGAAGCCACTGAGTCCCCAGTGCTGGAGCTGTTGCTGCTGCTGTAGCTCTCGCCGTCCTTCCCCTGGCTCTCAGGCATCCCTAGAGAGGAGAGAAAATATAATGACTGAAGAGAACAGAACTGGCAGTCCATATGAAGACATGGCAAAAAGCTTATTCTAAATATCACACTGGTAAAAAATTATATATGTGGGTTTTCTCCTTTTAGGTAAATGTGAAGGCACTGTACCATGCTAGGGAAGGAAAAAGAAAATAATTCCCTCTTTCGGATTCTTCAGCACTGTCTTCCTGGAACACCTTCAATATCCATTAATACTCTGATAAAAAGTAGAAACAACTTTCTAAAACTTTACTCACCTATACCCTGACTTGTCAGTTTTTATTTTAGATTGTTGTTTTGACTGTAATCACCCTGCCTGGTGCTATGATGGTGCCACATAAACCGTGCAGAGCTGAGAAGCACGGAACCTGCCAGAAGTGTAGGAAGTGGTACCAGTAATGCAGCAGATGGCACCCTTTTCCAAGCCTGTATCCAACACCGCCCAGCACTGCACGGCCACTCCCCCCTGCTCTGGAGCTGTACTGGGGAGACTGTGGACCCAGCTGTGCCAGGGGCTGCAGCAGCACTCCCAAATAACCCACAGAGATAATCTTTTATTGGATTTGCACCAATGCTGAGCACAACTGATAGCCCAGCACTCAGACTTTCGTAGCCAATACAAATACAGGACAAATTCAGACACATCCAAGAGAGCTGGAAATGTCAGAACAGTTTGAGAAAGCCTAAAGTCCTCAGCAGATAGCATGATTTGCCAGTCAGTCAGCACCTGGCTAGTACTGTGCTTTGCTATTGCATTCCAGGTATGGCACTTTTTAAAATAAGTTGTTTTTCCAGTCTCTAAACAAGAAATCCAAAGTTTACTGAGGACTTGGCAAACAATTTTCAGGGAAAGGATACCAGTTGTTTCCTTGGCAAGTGTAGCTACAATTCTCCTTAATTTTGGCTGGCTAGAATTATTCATCTTCGGTCCCAAACTTGTATAACTGTACAGTGTTCATACACTTGAATGTGTGTCAATCAGAAGTTAGCAGCAATTAGTAAATACATTCGGCTTTGGAAAAGAACAAAGAGAAACAACACTACCAAGAGAAACACTTGTGATTTGAGGCAGGCTATTTCCTCTGCTCAGCAAAGAGCTCATTGCATGGGGAGGGAGACAATTAGGGAGATATAAATAGTGTGTGTGGCCAAGGGAACTGAAATTTGAACAATACTGTTGCCTCCACTCGCACCCCCAAGCTGCCTCAATCAGATCTTAATCACTGTAAGCCCTTGGGAAGAAACAATGACCGAAATGTCACTTTGCCCACATAACACTATGACCAATTTATGCAAAGTAGGTGGGTGGCATTTTGATGCAAAATTGCTTAATACTGGTTTTAGTTAAAGTCCTTCAAGCTTTTATATGGTGTGCACCACTATCAGTCTAAATTTAGTTGTCAGTGGTTTGTATTCAAATTATGTGTGACTCCAGTTTGAGTGAAGGAGACACAGGATGCCAGTTTAGTTCCAGGCTTCACCTGCAGGAACAGCTTCATGGTGAGCCTTGTTTAAACCAACTGCTCCATTAGAGCAATGTGGGGGGGGTTGCAGTCGGGGAAGTGCAGCACAGCAAAGCTCTGTGTCTCAAAGCAATCGTCTGAGCACTTCAGAGTGACAGAACTTCGATATCAAAAATCATTAGAGTAGGAGCTGGCAAGAGAGAGAAGTTAGTTCTGCAAATGGAGCTATAAATCTATCTCGGAGCCAGAGCCAGGAGCTAGGGAAGGCAAGGTGCTTCCATTCCTCACTGGAATATTGTTTCCTCACTGTCCTGCCCTCTCCCCACAAGGTTTTAACTCATATGAAACATTAATGCTGAAGTAGATCATAAACTATTGACTGGAGTGCTCAAGAGCCTTGGACACCCTCTGGGGCCAGGACTGGGGTAGGAGGCCGCCTGACTCATTAACCAGTGTTAAAAAATGCCCTATTTTTAAACCAGAAAGACTAAAAATTGAATTTCAAATATGCATTTGAAAATGCAGGATGATTCAAGCAGCTTGTCAGTGTAAAGGCACCTGGGAATTATAATTTACTATCTCTGTGGTAACGGGACCATTATTTATTATTTACAGGGAATTCCTTTGAGTTTAGCTGGTAATGCTCTCAGGAAGTTTTCTTGTCACTAAGAAAGAGTTCACACAAGACTAGAGGTGCTACACTGTTCTTCAAAACATTGCCTTGATACACTAGAACAGGTAAACAAACTTAACAGCTTTTACTACTACCATGATCTTATCTTTCACCATTTGAACACATTAGGTACATAATCAGAAAAAAAACAACCTCTGTTTTGGAAAACTGGATGTGAAATACCAATTTTAAACAGCACTCTACAAGTAGGTATTTATGTGCCTGGTGGTAGTGAATTGAGCACTGCTGAGAAAAATGCGTGTGTACACAAATTCCTGTGCAAGAAATAAACAAATCTTCCAGAACAGATAAAGCTGAATTTAATCTGTTCAAGTACGTCTGCCACTGTGGGGCTGTGGCAGCAACACCTTCACCTGTCGTGATTGTATGGACATAGCTTCTAATTTTCTAAATTGACACATCCTCACACACCTTTCTATCCTACTGTCCATTACCACCCAAAAATTTATTGTGCTCCTTAATCACATATTTTCCTATCAGTTCCACTCTGCCTTGACAAACGAGGTGTTTGGACCACGCACTGTGCCCCGATCCTGCGGTGGGAGTGCCAGTTCCCAGTGCTCCTCACCTGTAAGGAGGAAGCAGGCAGTTTTGCATCACTTCAGAATAGTTTGCATACCACGCATTGTGCAAGCACCACCGCTCGGGCAATGCTCAGCTAGAACATGGCTCTTCCCAGGAATTAATCACAGCATCCCATGAGGTAAGACAGGACTTCAACACAGAGTGTGCGCCTCCAGAGGGCTTTTCATTCATCCTCGCCCTCTGTCTGCTAAGTTTCCTCCACAGAGAGGCTTTGGTTTGCTGAGTAAAAATCTTCAACATTCTTTCAATAAATGCAATTCCACTGAGCCCAGCGAGAGCAAACAGTTACAGAGGCAGCAACAAGTGATTTAGCAAGCACCAAATATAACACCACATACTTAACCTGAGCTTTGTATTACTCTAAGGAAACATCCAAAAAAACCTTACAAGTTTTATATTTCTGTGGAGTTTTCTTTCCTCTGGGAACCCCAAACTGTTTTATAAGTTGATTTACCTGTTATGCAAAGGCTGCTTCAACACAGAGCTGAGGTACCTCTTTCAAGTGTAATGGGGCAGATGTTCCTGATCAAGACAGGCCTGTGCTACTCCCCAGTTTAAAAGGAGTGGAAAAGAGATGATGCAGTTGCTTGTGGAAAAGCTGCACACAATAGAACTCCTCAGTTTTGCCTTCTGATATCTGTAGATAAGCAACCTTGATGACTTGAGAAAAGCGAGGTAACGTTCCGTTAACTCCAGCGGAAGGAAAAGATACTCACTGATAGGTTAAACACGGAAATGCAGGGGCAGCTCAGGAGACTGGCTGTCTGCTGCAGACTGCAGCTGGCCTCTGGTGCTGACAGAACCTTTCTCACGCCCCTCACTCATTCAGGCCACATTCTGTAGCAAGAGAAAGAAAAAGGTATAACACAGAAGGTTTGAGCTCCCTGCAGCAGTTTAAATCTATTTGCTTTCAAGGCATGCAAACACCGCTCTGACAATTCCTGCTCAGTTACTGCACGTGCCAGGTGGACACCTCCATGCAGTCCCACTCACTGCACTGGAATCTGTGTGGCTCCAAAAGCAGAACTGAACTCTCTGATTTCTCAGGCACTGCTAGGTTTACTCTTGGCACGTCCAGGATCATGATCCTCCCTGCACCGAACAGAAAACACTAATTCTGGTTCCGCTTTTTTAACATTTTAATGAGCACAGGGCAAAGCTCTTTCTCCCTTACCTGTACACGATTTTGGAAGAGTAACAGTGCATTTGTGTGTTTCTATTTAAGAATTTTTGGATACAACCAACAGCTGGAACGAAGCCTACCTGGTCAATTCCTGCATTTTTGGAACACGGGATGAGGAACTCACCTCCTTACTCGCGATGCTGTTTCCTGTCACGGCAGCCTTTACGCAACAGCCACGAGTCCACTGAACATCAGTGTAACTACTGGGAGCTGTTTAGGAGCCTGCTTTCCCAGCAATTACAAACCCAGTCCAAACTGCTTAGTTTAGCATGTTTTGCTGTGTTTTAGCCTGCATATTTTTCAAATTTTTCTGGTTATGCCTCCAAACATTTACTTTACTAGCAGTGGTGTGTGTCAATTACCCCTCTGCCACATAATTTTGTTTGCTGTTTTAAAGTCCACTGCCCGTTGCATTTTTTGCCTTACAAAGGGTCCAAAAGAGTTTCATTAGTTAAAAATGCAGCAACAGCATCCTAGGAAAAAGGTCATTCCAAACAATTCTAAATTTGAAATACATTTGTTTTCCAAGAATACAAATCCTGTTTAATTTCTCACGTTACTGAATTCCTTTGCATAAACTCACAATCTGTATAAAAAATATTTCATTAAAGGGATTAACTGGTACTCCTGCACAAATAATCTTTTTGATGATATTATAAAAAAAAATTCATTTTAACAATAAACAGTGACCAAGACGTAGAACTGAAAGAAAAGAGAAACTACTGTGTCATATGAGTATTTTTCCAGGTGTGAAACAGTAACACCTCACAGTTACAAAGCCAAAAGTGAACACTCTGCTCTTCAGGGAGTTTCACATCCATACAGGCAGAGAAAAAGAAAAGAGCTCGTCCTGGAGACCACACCAGGCAGGAATATTACTCAAATGTAGTAAATTATTTACGCGGGCACTTCTTTCTAAAAGCCTGTCAGACTGATTTATCACCACATCATTTATGTACAAGTCACTTTCAGTCCCGGCATGGCAGAGACAGCAGGGTTTTTAACCCAAGAGTAATGGTTTGGGACTCACAGCCTGTCCAGTTGTGAGCAGCAAGCCTGCGGATTTCCCAAACGCAATTACCAGGGAAGGAATTAATCCTGGAAACGAAGCCGTGTGAACTCCGCGAGCACCGTGGCAGATCTGTCCAGCTGCGGAGCACAAACCCCACGGCGGTCACAGGCACAGGGGACATTCCTGGCAGCAAGACCCTGCTAAGATGACACGCTGATTAAGCTGGGACTAAAAACCTAAAGCTCTGAGGCTCTGTTGCGCTCCAGGTTGACACTTGCTTATTGTTAAATGGAAAATCATTTGCATTTGAAATCGGCAGAATACCTGAGGCGTGGGCAAGCCCGTACCCATTTCCATCCTTCTGCCCTCTTAGCAATATAAATGATCCCTTTTTCGGGGGGATACCTTCGGCTTGCCAGAAGGGCTTAGATAGTGTAGCATGCCCTGCCGGGCACGATAGGAGTCTACAGAAACTAATTTAAAATGGACTCTGTGCTTCCACAGTCGAAAGGGAAGTTCAGGCTATCGAGACCTCAGTGGATATCAGCCTGCCAGAGGTCTGAATTATAAAATAAACGGTAATTATAATGTAACGTATAAAGTGTAATAATATAATAATGTATAAAATATACAATACAGGTAATATATAATATGATGAAATACCATACCATAATTATAATATAAGCTGTATTCATTGCAACAAACACTAATTTACATAGCGATCGTTTACATGTCAGTAAGTGTCATTCCTTGTGCAGTCTGACAGACCTAACCCATTTGCCATAACCTCTCACTTCAGTGTCCCCTGGGAGTAAGGGCTAAGGAGGTCAGTGCTGCTTTTGGCTCCTCACACCCCGAATCCACAAAAACATCGAACTGGAAGGATTCCTGATGGGGTCAGTTGCTGTCTGCCCGAGGCTCTCTCAGGAAACTCTGGCCCCGCGTGCGCCCCCGGCCCGCCGGGGGGTGCCGCTCCGCAGCCGCACGCAGGGGAGGCCCCGGTGCGGTGCCGGGTTCGGTGCCCGGTGCGGTGCCCGGTGCGGTGCCGGGTTCGGTGCCCGGTTCGGTGCCCGGNCGCGGCCCGTTCGCAGTTCCCGCCCGGAGCGGCGGCTACGGCGCCGGAGAGCGGCCAAACTTCCCTGGGGCCGCGGCCGGGCGGTGACGCAGGCCCGGGGGCGGGGCCG